>CAJNDV010022336.1:23149-35206 GCA_905221635.1 Symbiodinium sp. CCMP2456
GTTTGGGGTTTAGCGTTTGGGGTTAAGGGCATAGGAGACTGGAGTTGGTTCGTGGGACGTATCGATTGATGGACACAGCCCTGCTTTCTCCACAAGAAACGTTTGAAGGATCTGATGGGTTGCAGAGGTCGAGCGTCTAAAGAGCTGGCGTCAGACAGTCTAAGATTTGAGGCGACAGGCTTAGGGGGTTTAGGAGAATAGCAGTACTTGGGGTAATGCAGGAGTTGTCCATCAACAGGGATTTGGGTTTCGGGGTGCCTAAGCCCTGCAAAAATATAGGGGCGTAAACAATTACCGAAACTGTTTTGCAGGTTCCTTGTTATAACTCTAGCAAAATATACCCCCTAAACCCCATTCTAATTATTAAGGTCTCTATATTGAACAGTTTGGTCCGGCAGCTGTCTTGAAAGAAGTTTGGACTTGTCGGTGGATCCCTGAGCCCTACACCCTACTGTAGATGCATAAGCAATTACCAGTGATATTCCTGAAGACTGCTCGAAATATACTTCACAACAGTGTTCTATTCCCCAAAGCCCCTATACCAGCACCTTATGAAGCCCAGGGCCAGCAAAACTTAAATCCCAAACCCTAGACCCTAAACCCTCCTAAACAGTAAACCCTAAACCCTCCTAAACCCAACTGGCCCTAAACCTTAAAATGAAGCCGACCGTAGCGGCTCGAAAGCCCACAGAAGAGAAGCAAAAGGGTGTAGGCCCTAAACCCTAAACAGGCTTTAGGCTTTTAGGGTTTAGGGTTTTGGGGTCTTAGGGTTTAGGGTTTAGGACCTAAAAACTCCTCATACTTGGACCCTTTATCGTTCGAAACTCTCTAACGTCAGAAGGGCCCCTGATGTGGACCCCTAGGCCTTTCTAGGGACCCCTAAGGGTACATGTAGGGTATACAGTAGGTGTAGAAGGATCCCAGGGTGAAGGGCCCATACTAGGGGTCCATGGTTTCAGCCTGAGAAACTCCCAAAAACGCCAAGTGTGGCATTGGGACGTGCCTGAACGGCGAAGCCGAAAAAGTTTTAGGGATAATTTGGGGTTTCGGCTTCCCTGCGCTTAGGGTTGAGAGGTATATTGGAGGTATATTAAAGTATCTTAGAGGGTTATAGTTTAGAGTACATCATAGTATTTTCTATCATATATTAGGAATTCGGAGCTTCGATGGGATTTTTGTTGATTTAGGCTGTAGGGGTGGAGGCTTTCGGACTTCCGAGTTACTGGTAGTGCTTTTGGCATATGGGGGTTTTCCGAAAATAGGGGACCCTAATATAGTACCCTTAAATAATAGGATCCTTATTATAAGGACCCCAAAGTAAGGTACCCCTAATTATCGGAAAGTCCCATATCATGGCCTTCCTAATGAGTACTAGAGTATATAAACTATTTGCGCGCGATTCTCTAGACCCTAAATGCCCCGACTTTTAAAGAGTAAGGGGCTTGGCTTCCCATGCACCTGCACTTGGAGGGTCGGGGGACTTAGTAAGTAGGTCATAAGTAGACTTATAAGTCCGCTAAACGGGATCCTAATTGGGGTTATGATACTTATAAGTCTATAAAAATGTAGTTATTAAGTCCCCCGACCCTCCAAGCAAGGAGGAGTTTCTGAAGATCTGGGCAGCAGTGGTTCAAGCCTTGCAGCAGAACACCTCGGAATCGGAGGAGCAGGTGCAGATTCTCTTCCACTGCTAAGGAAGGGCCTTAGATAATTACCAATAATTAGTATTCTGGGGGGGTCCCTTATTATAATTCACCCCGAAACCCCCTATTCGAATTATTAAGGCCCCCACAGGTTCAGATTCTCTTCCACTGCTATGCTGGCATCAACCGCTCCACAGCGGCGTTGGTTGCTGCACTCATCTCGCTTTCGATGAGCACCGAAGAGGCAATCGAGCACGTCCTCAAGGCACGCGCTGGACAGGAATACTGGGCCAAACGCCGGGATTACTTCATTGAGGCTTTGCTTGAGTTCGAGGCTCAATGTGGTGGCCAGGCACCCACCCAGCCAAAGTGATCCAAAATGAAGCAGGAGACGGGTGTGCCCCGATCGATGTGAAGTCCATGCATGCTGGCTTTTCTGAACTTTCGAACGGGCGCAGTCAGCATGCGGGCTCTGGAAAAAATCTGGCGCATGGGACTTTGCAAATAGCTGAATCTCCACGGGTCCCGCAGAACTGCCTTCCAGCCGGGCTCTACCACGCATAAGACTCGTGCGGTTTTTGCGATAGAGAGAGAGAAGTCATATGACGTATCTCCCCCTATTCTCATTATTAAGGCCCCTACATTCCTGCAGAATATAGCCGATTACCAGCATGGCACTGTCTTCACTTGCTGCACCCACCCGCACCCAAAATCCTGAACCCTTCCCTTCCCTCGCTCATGAGCCTTCCCTAAACCCTAGAGTTTAGGGTTTCGGGTTTGCTTAGGGTTTAGGGTTTAGGGCCCTACACCCTAAATCCTTCCCTTGCCTCACTGATTTTCCTTGCATCGACCCACACTTTCTTTCCGAGTTCAGACCTCGAGCGCCCCCACCCCAGAGGCACGAAAAGCTTCCCAAAACCCTAAATGCCCGAAGAAATCTTCAAAAAAAAAAGGCCACCCTAAACCCACACTCAAAAAGCCTAAAGGGTTTAGGGTTTAGGGATCCCAAGAACCCTCAAACACCCTAAGGTTCAGGTTGGGGCCTCCGCCTGCACGTCGCCGACCCCGGCGCCGCACGTCCGCATGCTGGGCTTCGGAGGTTTTGGCGCCTTACTTTGGAGGGTCGGGGAACGTAGCAAGTAGGTAATGAGTAGTTCCCTAAGCCCCAAACCCTACAGTTACTTCGGGGCTGAGTAAGTAGCCTTTAGCCGTTTGGGGGCGATTCTCGTCTCACGCCTTCGGCTAGAAATGCAGCTTATCTCGCGTTTGTTCACCTTTGGGAGCTTCTATGAATCCCACTATACTTGAAAAGGTCAGTGTCGATTTGGGCTAGGGTACTCAGCCCCTGAGGCTAGTAGCCTCAGCGGGATCCCACTTAGGGTCGCACGCGGGTTGTTGTTTTGCAGATTTCCATGAACTTTGTCTTGCGGCGGAGACGAAGAACGGCTGCGTAGGGCTAGACCTGCGTGCGATGCCTCGCTCCGGAGTGTTTCCTTAACCTGGGGTTTAGGGTTTAGGGTCTAGGGTTTAGGAGTGCCCTCAACCCCTGAAACCGGAAAAAACCCGAGCAAAGTGCGCCAAACTATGCCCACAAGCCTGGAATGATTGTCTTCGCCTCCGATCGGATCGTTCAGTTTGGCTTGGTTGCCCCAAAGCTGCTTGACGGATCGGGGCACATCGTGACGAGTCTGTGCTTCATTCTCCTGTTGTGCTCTTTCTCAACGAACAAAATTTCGTTGTTTAATATAGGGGCCTAAAAAGTTAGAATCGGGTTTAGGGGTATATTATACTGGAACTATAGTAAGGAACCCCCAAAACCCTATTCTAATTAAGGCCCCTACATTACCTTGAAGGAGGATTGGGATTATAGATTAGGGCATAGGCAGGAAAACGCAGCTCAAGTGCCGCTACTGCCGAGTGGAGTGTGCTAGTTGAGTCCCAGGGGCCTCTAAGCATGGCGCGCCAAACCCTCAACACGACCCGAAGAAACGCTAAAACAAGGGCCGACATAGTTCACCAAGAACTTTTTGGCCCTATTTTAGCTCAACACCATGACCTTACTTGGAGGATCTTGGGACTTAGTAAGTGGGGTTATAAGTATCCTAATTGGGGTTATAAGTATAGTTACCTAGTTTATAACCTCAGTTACTAAGTCCCATGATCCTGTCAGTAAACCCTGACCTTACAACCCCAAACCCGAGGCATTACGAATCCGGTGGCTAAACCCCTCCCCCGTCCCTAGCCCTAAACCCTGAACCCTGAACTCCGAACCTCATCTGTAGTACGGTTGATGATACAAATCCTGCATTACCCATGATAAGGAATATACTCATAATTCCCATAGTCTAGGGTCCTTAAGGTTATGCAGGATTTCTATCATCAACAGTAGTACCCCCAGACCCTAAAACCCTAAACCCTAAAACCCTAAACCCTAAAACCCTAAACCCTAAACCCTAAAACCCTAAACCCTAAACCCTAACAGTAGTACAGTGTTTGAGCAAAGCTGAGGGACCTTGCCGGGCTCTTGCCGTGAAGCTGGGCAGCTGGGCCGACGAGCGCCCTGGATGCCCTAGGCGGATCATGTTTGGGAGCCCTTTCTAGTTTCGGGTTTAGGGATTAGGGTTTAGGGTTTCTAGTTTAGGGTAATATGGGGGCCTAAATGATTACCAATACTATTTTGGAGGTTCCCTATTATATTTATAGTATAATGGGCCCCAAAACCCTCTTGAGGGTTTAGGGATTAGGGTTTAGGGTTTCGGGTAGAATTCTTAGGGTTTAGGGTTCAGGATTTGTGGTGTCTTTGGGTTAAGGGAGCCTTTTTGGGTCTGTTCCTTGAGGGCTCGGTGGACTTTTCAAGCATCTGGAGTATGCTGAAACTAAGATAACTATCCACTCAGGGCAGTTCCACTCATAAACAGAAGCTACTAAGTCCCATAATCCTAGACCCGCGTCAACCCTAAGTAGATAATAGAGGAGCCCAAAACCCTATTCTAATTATTAAGGCCCCTACAGCAGTTTATTCAGGAAAAGATGGTTCACTCTCATCTCTGATCATGTGGAACATGAAATAAGGAAGCCGGAAGCCCTCACCCCCTTGTTCTGAAATTGCCATTTACCCCGACAGGCAAAGCGTTGGGTGCAGTTGATGCATTGCAAGCCAATTACCAGAAAACCAGCCAGCCCTGTAAGCCCCGCAACCCTAATACCCCAAACCGCACAGCAAGCTCAATACAAAGTCCATAAGGAGCTCAATGAGCTCAACCCGAAGCCCTGACCCGGGTCTCGGGTACAGGGAATGCCTTGAGAATACCGCGAATCGCACGCGCGCGGCAAGAGACGTCACAATGCTGATAACTATGGCGCTCATATATTTTGACTATGACCTGCAAGCATGCATGGCGGTGAAGTTTAATTCCCCCGCTTTTCCTATTAAGCACCTTCACTTATCTTGGTCTGAGGCCCCTTGCTTACTTGTCTCTCGCAGTCCCCGAACTTGCAGGCTGCGTAAGCCTGGCCCGGACAGCTTGGACCCTCTGGAGCCACACTTGGAGGTTCAGGGGTAGTTACAAATGAGGTTATAAGTAGGGTAACTATAATTATAACCCATGTTAGGGGACTTATAACCATACTTATAACTACCCATGAACTTCCAAGCAGCCCCAAATCGAAAACTGCGGATTTGCGCCTAACTTAAACCATCCTCAACCCCTACTCCCCGTAAAGCCTCATCGTGGGCCCCCTTGAAAGGAACCCCTTAAAGGGTAGCTACGGCCAGACCGTTCCAAGGAGCGGCGTCCGACCCGGTGCTACTGGGCACAGAAAAAGGTACCGTTATAAAGGGTGTCTTTAAGCCTGCCTTTAAGGGATCTAGAAGGGTTCCTTTAAGGATTCCTTTAAAGGATCTATTGGCCTTGGTGCCTAGAGTCGATACCGGAAATAGACGTTACTGCTACTGGTCATAGCACCGGAAATTGAAACCAGAAGCAGGGTCTGGTTCGTCATGCTTCCAGGCCCTTTGAGCGATCCGAAATCGGCTGAGTCTCAACAGAACCCTGAAACCGGCAAAGATGCATCAGTCTTGTCTTATCATCTGGGCCTTCACAATCGTCGCAAGAAGCCGAAGCTACGACGATGTCCACCAGGGCCGACCTTTGCGGTGTGTGTGGGACATTCTTAGAGGCCCAGGAGAATTAGTAAGTCGGCTATAAGTAAGGCTATAATTAGGGTAACTCCATTTAGGTACTTATAACTCTACTTATAACCTACTTACTAAGTCGCCTGGGCCTCCAAGTTCCCTTGCTGAGGATCACCTCGTCTGCCTGGGCGACCAATCGGTGCCAGGATCCCAGAGCTGACCGGCTTCAGCGTGTTGGCGGGGTCTGCACACTTTGGGTTGCGATGTGGGAGTTTCCGAAAATTAGGGGTACCTTATCTTGGGGTGCTTATAATAAGGATCCTACTATTTAGGGTCCTATATATTAGGGTCCCCTAATTTCGGGGTTTGCACACTTTGGGTTGCGATGTGGGTAGTTCTCTAAATTAGGGTCCCTTTTTAGGTCCCCAATATAGCTCTATGGATGCTTTGTCAAAGGAGGTTCTGGAGAATCTGGCCTCCCATACGGCACCCTTATAAACAGGACCCTAATTTTGACAACCACCCATATGGGATTTATAGTCGTGGGCTTAAGTCTGGAAGAAGCAGGCGTGTTGGGTGTACTCCCGAGCTGCAACGATAAACTGGACGAGACAGCACTCAGCATTCCACTCTTGAACAACTGGCAAGGCTGCGCGGGTAGGGAGCTCCGCAGTTTTGAAACCAAACCGACAGCAACAAGTACAGCGTCTGCGCTTGCAGCCTAAAGCCACGGTCAGAGCAACATCCATGGTAATTTCTGTAGCAGTTTCATCTCCATGTCCACTGTCTACTGTCCGCCGTCGTGTCACCGGTATCATCATGGGTCCTCATCAATTCCATTCCTTCGTATCATCAACTTCGTCCCAACTATGGCCTCGACCGATGTAATTATCATCCTCATTCTCCGCAGCATTCACAACGTTAACCAGAGCTCCAACAGCAACATGAAATGGGTGTTTCCGAAAATAGGGGACCCTAATATAGTACCCTAAATAGTAGGATCCTCATTATAAGGACCGCAGAATATGGTACCTTATTTTCGGAAACCCCCAAATGTGTGCCAGCGTACCTCTTTCATCAGAATCAGGTCGAAACCCGGCAGTGCGATTCTCCGGGTTGTTGGGCCCATTTTTCATTGAGGAAGCTGGGGTTGCTACTTGGAGGGTCAGAGGACTTAGTCAGTAGGAAATAAGTGAACTTATAAGTACTCTACAAGGGATCCTAATTGGGGCTTATGATACTTATGATACCTATAAGTCTAGAGAATAACTACTTACTAAGTGCCCCGACCCTCCAAGTAGAGGCCTTTTTCCTAAATCACAGTAATATAGGGGCCAGGGGTTACGATACTTCTAGTCTACAAAATAACTACTTACTAAGTCCCCCGACCCGCCAAGTAATGTAGGGGCCTTAAGAATTAGAATAGGGTTCCTTTAAGGTTTCCTTGCCCTAAACCCTAAACCCTAAACCCTAAACCCTGAACCCTAAGTCTATAAAAGAGTTACTGACGAAGTCTCAGTCAGGGCCATCCTGAACCCGAAGCTGTTCCCAGAGAGCCCAATACCCCTTAAATAAGGAATAGGGCTTAAATTATTTAAATTATGAAGGGGCTTCATGTTATGATTTAAGCTATATTCCTTCTTTTAGGGTTTAGGGTTAAGGGGCTCTGATATTATGATTTAAGGTATATTCCTTATTTCAGGGCTATTGGGCTCGGTTAAGCCCCGCAGGGCCCAAGCCCTCAAGCCTGGCGGAAGCTCCAGAGCCCCGTCCACTTATCCAGAGAGCCCAATACCCTTTAATTAAGGAATATGGGTAGTTTTCTAAATTAGGGTCCCTTTTGGGATAAGGGAATACCCCTTAATTAAGGAATCTACGTTAAATTATAGGGGCCTTAAGATTATGATTTAAGGTATATTCCTTATTTCAGGAATATATCTTAAATCATAACCTTAAGGCCCCTATAATTTAAGGTATATTCCTTATTTAAGGGGTATTGGGTTCTCTGGGTAGTCATTGAGGTTAGAGCTTCTCGCCGAGATCCCCCCACGTTCAGTCAAGGACCGGGGCGAGACGGGACATGGGGGCGGAACCCTAAACCCTTAAACCGTTAAACCCTTAACCCTTAAACCCTAAATCAAAAACCGGGTCCTCCTCTTCTTACATTAACTTCCAGGCTTGCTGGAGCTTGGATGCTTCATAATATAGGGGCTTGAAAAAATTGTCAATACGATTTTGTTTTTTTTTGGGGGGGTCCTTATTATACTTATAGTATAATGGGCCCCAAAAACCTATTCTAATTATTAAGGCCCCTACATTAGGGTCCTTACGATCCTAAGCTGTTTTCAGCATGCTCCTGGTTCTTGTGTTGCTGCTGTCATGGTTGTCACCATCGTCGTCGTTCCTCTTGCTGCTTCTCCTGCTGGTGCTAACTGCTGTGCCTGCTTCTGTGTCGTCGACGCTGCTGCGACTATTGAACTTTTGCTGTTGTTGGTGGGAATGGCGCTGCCAGTCGCGCCCTCGTTTTGTGACGTTTTGGGCTTCGACTGGATGATGCCGCTACAGTGTTGCATGAAGACTTCATTCATAGCGAGTCGCCGTGAGATGGCAACCAGAAACTCTAAATGCTTCAAGTCTGAGCGCACAACAAAAAAAACAGACTCCGTGAAAGACTCTAAATTTGAGTCTGAAGCCATAAACCCTAAAGCCTGCAAGCCATCTTCTACAAGACCTAATACAGGGGCCTGAACACTTGCCAATACTATTTCTTTTTGGGGGGGTCCTTATTGCACTTATAGTATAAAGGGCCCCAACACCCTAGTCTAATCATTCAGGCCCATATATTACACCCTTCAATCCTAAGATCCTCTTTTCTCTTGCAAACAGCACAACCCCTTGCTTCTTCACAGTCGCCCCAAAACACTTTGACTAATGAATACTTGTTTTAAACTATTGTTGATGATACAAATCCTTCAGTACCTTAAGGACCCTAAACTATGGTAATTATTGTATATTCCTTATTATGGGTAATGCAGGATTTATGTCATAAACCGTAGTAGTGGCCCTCAACCAAAGGAAAGTTCAGGGATAGGGAACCACTCTATCCACCGCGAGCAGGGGCCTGTCTTAAGAGGCCTCTGAAACCTCAAACAAACTCTTCCAACATATGACCCTAAACCCTAAAACCCCGACCCTTAAACCGTAAAGGAGGAACCCTTAAACCAAGGACCCATGAAACTCACAAGGCCCAACAGCAGAAACTCTAAAGAAAGACCGAAAACCAGAGCCCTGAGCCCAAAAGCATCCTAACACTCCAACCCAAAAAGCAAGCGACCTAGACATTCTGGTTTAGGGTTTAGGGCCCCCCCCCCTTTATTTCTAAGGTTAGAAGTATGGGACCCTAGACCCTTAGGCCTTTCTAGGGGCCCTTAAGGGTGCATATAGGGTATATAGTAGGTTTTTAAGGATCCCAGGCTCACTTGCCCATACTAGGGCACCATGGGTTCAACCTTAGATTTATTGGTAAACCCTAAACCCTAAACCCTAAACCTTCTCAGCTTTTGCCGAGAGGTCGGAGTCGGTTCCCTTCGGCTCCGTGACGCCGCCGCCGCGGCCGGGGTCCTCACCTTCGAAAATGCCGAGGAGGCTCCGGGCTTCCTCATGTAGGGGCCTGAAAAAATCAGAATTGGGGGGGGTGTTGGGGGGGGTTCCTTATTATAGTTATAGTATAATATACCCCAAAGCCCTGTCCTAGGTATTAAAAACCTTAGTTATGAAGGCTTATAGTATAGTATACACCAAAGCCCCTGTCCTAATTATTAAAAACCTTAGTTATGAAGGCCCCTAAATTTGGCTTGGTTTGAGGAGCTCAGGGGCTGAGCTCGGCCCTCATGTAATATAGGTGCCTAAATAAGTACCAAGACTATTCTGGGTGGTTCCTTATTTATTATTCCTATCATGGTATAGTGGGCCCCAAAACCCTGTTCTAATCATTACAGCCTCTATAACGGATTCTCGTCGTCTAGCTTCATGCTTCTGCAAGCAGGTCAAGAATGAATCAAGTTATGGACGAAAACCCTAGGGTTCCAGGCCTGTGAAGGGAAAAGAATCTTCTTCAGTCCGACGGTAAGCGGTTCAGGTAGACGTGGAACCATAGGAGCCTAAATAATTACCAATACTATTTTGGGGGTTCCTTATTATAGTTATAGTAGCACCAAAGCCCTAGGCCAGAAGTCAACGCGGCTACGTTCAAGAAGCGTCTGCAATGAAAGCGGAGAAGAGAGAAACCTAAACCATTAAGACCTAAGTAAAAAGCCTGGTAATGAGATCCTGCAGTCCCCTCAAGCCGGAGACTTCAAACCCACGAACGAAAGGCCGACCGAGAGCTTGCAAGTGCCGTGAGCCCAGCTATGGGAAGACATGTTGGGGCCGAGGGTTCAAGCGTTCTGGGCTTTTGTTGGTAAAGAGATTTTGGGTTTAGGGGTTTAGGGGCTCTTTTGGTTGGGGGCTTTAGGGTTTAGGAGTTCAGGATCTTAAGGGCTTTCGGGTTCCAGCGTTCGGGACAGTTTTGGGTAAGGGCTTTAGCGTTTAGAGTTCAGCGCTTCAGGGCTCAAGGTGTAGTTCTGGTAGCGTTTGTATACATACGCAGGTTACAAGCCATCATATGTCTTCGACAGGTTGTGGAGTCCCCCACAAGGAAGTATCAACAACACCTTGGGCTAACGGAAACCACCACTCCAGTGGCAGATGTGTACATTCATGGTAACTAGGGCCGCCATGGACATGCTGAGGTCCTGAATCTGTACGCTGCCAAATGAACGCTTTGTGTTCTGTACCGAGGAATGGGGCACATCGTCGGTACATAAGGATTCAGCAAGAGGCTGCCCCTGCAACACCTGCAATTGAAGTTACCCAGAAATAATTCTCAAATCCCATGACTCATCACGAAGCCTTGAACCTTCTAACTGGCGCAAGAGCACATCAACACAAGGCAGGTTTTCAGGGACCCTGCTTGTGGTACGGTACCATTTGGGCCCTGGCTAAGAAACGTGGGACGAGTCTTCAATAGGAAGGTACCGAAAAGTAAGGCATACAAACAGAACAGGCCTACTGGTTTGGCAAGGGGAGAACTTCACACCTGACTATATTGAATAGCTTGACTTGCTCCGCCTGGTCCTTCAAGGAACATGTAGTAGAACACACTTGCTGTGATCCTTGCCTGCACATGTGCGTGCTTGAAAACATGGCCTTTACAGGCTTAGCGTTTAGGGTTCAGGGTTTATCGGTGCCTGGCTGACATGTGTTGAAAGTCTGTGGGGCGGGAGGAACCCCATACATCTATCCGCAGCCCAAACCCTTCGACTCGAAAAAAAAGGAAACACCCAGTCCCCCCATGACGGCAGCTGCAATCTCAATGCCTCAATCTCCTAAATCCAAAACCCAATCTCCGGACGCCGGACCCTAAACCCTAAACCCCTAAACCCAAAGCCCCTAAACCCCTAAACCCCTAAACCCCAAAAAGTGAAGCCCCAAAACGTGTTTCAACGCGCAGAGGCCCTGCGAATCCAGGCGGGCCCGACGGCTTGGCTTTATGTTGGGTTCTAAGTGTTAATGTAGGGGCCTGAATGCTTACCAATGCTAGTTTAGAGGGTTGCGTATTATTATTATGATGGTATAACGGGCCCCAAAACCCTATTCTATTTATAAAGATAAAGGCCCCTATGTTAACTGAGGTTTAGGGGGTTAGGGTTGTGGGTGGTGGGGACTCAGGAAAGATGTCACCATCTACTCTATACTCATCTCAGACGACAAGAGCAAGTAATTTCAGGAGGTTCTTGTAGAAATGGGGCAGAGCCCTAAGACTTTCAGACATGTATAGCCTACCCATAAAGGAGAGTGGAGTTAGCCTTAAATATTTAGGGGGGGAAGCGCAGCCCACATAATTACAGTGCTTTTGCATGTTTCGTAACGAACATCGCATAGCCTAAGCCCCAGAGCCGTAAACCCTTTTGGTTTAGTAAACTTGGGGCCCGTCCGCTTAACGCCTTAAGCCCTTCAAAATCTGAAAACCTCCAACCCGCAAGCAATAAGTCCCTTAACAGGGTTCCTAAAGATTTACGTTCATGTGGTTTATAAAGTCGGTTTTTAGATGTCTAATTAGGATGTAAAATCACATGCACCCGAAAGCTTAACATTGGATATGTGCCAAACCCCTGACCTGGATCCCCGAAAAATGCACTCCGACAATACTTAAGACCCACCACTGAATACTTCCACTAC
>CAJNDV010022336.1:36692-62704 GCA_905221635.1 Symbiodinium sp. CCMP2456
ACCAAGGCAGCTGACGCTGTCCTTAAGGTCCCACTAGTCAAACAAAAATTGATTCAAACCCGATTCTGTTTGCGCAAGGGTTGTCTTCCAACTTTGTGGAGTCGATTGGATGCAGCAGCGGTCGCTGTCAGAGCTGAGGTAGCCGCCTTGGGGCTCGTTCGGCCTGGGGGAACCTGCTCGATCTCGATGTCAACCTTGACCGAAGGGTCGAGGCTGCTGCCGCCTGATCTGACCCCGGCAGGGACACTGAAAGGCCTGGACTATGGTTGGTCAGGCAACCGAGGCCTAGGGGCAGCGGCAGAGGCAGGATGAGGTGAACTTGGAACCGAAGCATGGCCGGTCCTGCAGTTGGCGCAGGCAGTCCTCCAGAGCACCACCAGTACCAGGGTGGCTTTGCGGCATTGGTACTTCGTCTTCTACGTCCTGGGCGAGATCGAGGAGGGCCTGTAAGATGCAGGCTACATGTAGTCTTAGTGCGGACGTTTTTGCAGGCGCAGAGACCACTTTGAACACTTGTTGGAGGAAATCGAAGCCACAGCCAACTGTAGCCCAGCAGTGTGAGATAGGTTGAATCCAGCATCTACAAGACCTTTTTCAGTGGACTCAATAGCGATAGAAGACTCCATTGGATCGAAAGCGAATTTCGTCCAACTCGCACCACAGCAATTCATAGGTCAATCAACAGGCACGCGTATTTCCGCAAAACAGCGCGCTTCAGTGCCACTAATTTCGTTTTTCGTTGAGAATTAGCAACCGCGCGAAATACCGCCCGGCATTTTGGTTTGTGTTGTACGAGCGACGAAACAAAACCATTGAATTCTTTGCCATTTTACCAAGATTTAAGACACTTGTTTTTATCGATCCAAGCCAGGTGAAAAATCGCTGTCCACGGATTTACTTTCTTCATGGAATTTGTTTGTCCATTGGAAGACAGACGCAAATTGCTGGATGGCTTGGTTCCAGTTGGCAATTTCGATCCATGCCGATAACATCGCACTTGAGGCTGCATCACGCGAAAAGACTGGATTATCTGCAAATTTCACAGTCCTGCTTCGCCAAACCGAGCTGCTGCATCCTTCCCACAATTCAGTGTCTCCCAATCTCATCATTGTGCGGGCCATCGACATTGCAGGTGGATTCCTTAAGCTTGTCATCCACACATGGGTGAACCATGTATTTACCGTGCTTGCTCAAAAGCAAGATGGAAATGTTGTGTCGCTTGTATGCAAAGTTGAAACGCTGCGGAAAGTGTATATGTTTTGCTTTTTGTTGCAAAAGGTTTGTGTTTGCTGTTGAAAGTTAAGATTTTCATTTTCTAGATGTCAAAACAAGTTGCAGTAGTGTGATCGCAGATGGTTGCGAGTGTAGCAGCAGGTAGCAGCAGCAGTTTCGAGCATGAGCAGAAGCAGCACAGTAGCATCACGGCGGCACGGTAGCAGTGGCAGCGGCAATAGCAATAGCAGAAGTCATGATAGATGTAGTTGTCGCCGCAACGTGTCCAAGCAGTTTGGCAGGGGCAAGTCTCAAATTCAGGAGGTAGAACCGAGGCAATCGGATGGGTTCATTGATCGGCCACCGACAGCATCCGCAAGAAGCAGCACATTGATGTGGGTCGCAAAACCGCAAAAACAAGCTTTTATTTGTGGTTAAATAGTTTTTTTGCTCTTGTTTTGCGAGCATTCAACAGCTTAGTGAACGCCGATAATCAGAATGGAAGCGAGGTGAAATGTAAAAAGACGATACGGAGATGTTCGTGGCCATCCGCAGGAGCACATCGAACTCATCAGTGGCATGCAATGTTTTGTTCAGGATGGTGGTTGCATAAACGAAATCCCTTAAATGGTGTCCATGCAATCTGGAGACATTTGGTCATGCTTCCATCGCCGCCATGAGAGCTCAGGAAACCACGGCCAGCTTAGACTTAGTTCGGCCATGCTGTTAGCACATGTTCATTACTTGCTGTGCATTTAAACAAACACGTTCGCACATGGTTATCGGTTCCCTACCCTGCCTGTTAGATGTGGGTACCCGATGCAAGTATAGAATTCAACAAGTTTTTGCAGAGGGGCATCAAACTATCAAGCTTGGCATAGAAGGAAAGGATTGTCACACAAAAGGCAAGGAATGCTAAAGCATGTCGAAGATGACGAGCCGTGCTTGCGCGACTCGCCTGGTAGCGGCCTCATACATTCCGATTCGAAGACTGCGGCATGTGCAGTGGTTTTCTTGCGTTTGACTAAGGTTATCGGCCGAGGCCGAAAGCCAGAGGAGCAGAGGAGAGTAGTCGATTTGGGGACCACTTTTTAGCTCTCTCTCTCTCTCTCTCTGTTTCTCTCTGTCTCTCTCTGTCTCTCTGTCTCTCTCTGTCTCTCTTCTCTCTCCTCCTCTCCTCTATTCTGTCTCTCTCTTCTCTGCTTCCTTTCTCCTTCTTGTCTTCCTTTGGACGGAAGTGGAGGAGGCTTTCCACGAATCCAGGCTTCCACAGGCCGAAACAGAGGCACTGGCCAGATTCCGTCACTTCAGCTTTCAAGGATTGTGGTGGTCGGAGATGCCACAGGGCGTTCCTGTTGAGAGCGACCCGGGCTATACGAACGGTAGCTCCACTAGTCTGAAATATTGAAAACCTGTCGAAGCTTCCAAGCAAGTCAGGAGCCTGTATCCTTGCATGGGGCATCTTCCAATGTGTTGGCGTGTTAGCTGGTCGAGAGTTATCATAGTTTAGTCAGATATGGTACGTGGCCATGCAGACTTTCGTCCATGCGACAGCATCGCACTTGGCCGCTTTCAACAGCCACATGATGGGACATGGTAGGTTCATTCCATGCGCCATGCATCAAGAATCGGAACAAACCGGATTTTGCATGTACCATACTGCGCAACATAGATCCCCTGCGAGCATCAGCCGCTAGAGTTTTTGTTTGAACCGTCACGGTACAGACGCAAGCTGGTGAGCGCGCAAGTGACTCTGGACTCTAGCTGCAGACACATGTAGCAAGCCATGACATAGCTGCTTCGTGAAACATGTGGTCCACTCTGATCTTGTGGCACGGAGGGGTGTAAGCCGGGGCTGATCCCTGTCTTCGCCATGGGGCTTCAGGAGGCAACTGCGCTGCTACCCGTGGGTCGAGTTGTTATTGCAACTCTCGCTTATGTTTTGTCAAGCGTTGCGAAGCACGTGTTTTAACCAATGAACGGTCAAAGTCCAGCCACTCTCTCTGCAGAATTGTTCTGCAACTTGCTTTTTGGGGACCACATCTGTTGGTCTCTGGCTTTTCTCTTGCAGCACGATACTCCGGTGAGTGCTTCACCAGGAGTGTCGCGCCCTGATCTCGCTAGGTGCGGTGAACCTGCTCCGGTTCGCTTCGAGGTGCTTCTTTCTGTTTCTCTCACGGTGCCAAAAGATGACGGTGCTGAAACTTCGCACCTTGTAGCAGGCGGCATGTCGTCAGCCAGTCGCAGGCTCAGATAATTGCGAAGTGGTCATGCTGCTCTACTAGGGGTTGCTGCAAGGGGGCACAAGTCATTCAAGGTCGAGAGCCCAAGCCGCGGCGTCCGTCTGAAGACCGGAGGTGGCACGGAGGAGTGGACGACGTGACGGCGGTGACACGTCCCTGTGCCAGGGAGCCGAAGGAGCCCAAGGAGTCTCGAGAGCCGCGACCACCGAAGGAAACCCCTCTTGAAGCGCGAATCATTCCGACGAAGCCTCTGGCCGACTCTGGCCCGCAGCGACTCGAAAGGAGAAGCGCGAGTCCAGCCGCACTGGCGACGTGCTAGCCTTAGGAAACAGATAGCAGTTAGCGATTGTCAACATGCTGTAGATGTGCTGAGAGACTGTCGTGACCAGGGCCGTGGTGAGCGGGACCGCGTGGCAGCCCAGTGAGAGGGTTGTTTAGGTAGAGTCGATTCACGTCTTACGTGTCTACTTTCATCGTAAAGTGCTGCGGCCAAGACTATTTAGCTAGCTGGAGCCAGACGCGTTGACATGCTGTCAAGGCGCACCTTTCTTCCTTGATCACTATGTGGGTACTATTTGGGTTGGCCTTCGGTGATCCATACTTGTCAGCACGGAATGAAGGTGCGTAACATTATAGAAATAACGTGGAACGAACGAATTACTATCAAAGCTTAGCGATGATCAGTGGTTCCGTAGTGGGCAAGCCTCCATGGACATTGATAGAGTGTGGACCCTTGCCTGCTGTCCAGAACCATGACTGAGGTGACCGAGAGAGAGACCGCGACAGCCCCTGGGATGAACGTGCTACTGGATGCCGGCACTGCACGACATTACTGTACCGACACACCATGAACGATATGTGAGCAGTCTTAGGAGATCGCGAGCGGCGGCATCGCGGCGAGGCCGGAAGAGCCTGTTTGCGGAATGTTGGCCACGAGACAGCGTGCGACTGATCAGTCTTCATGCTTTGCCTCTATGTTCAATTGCGGGGTTCTGGGCTCGATGCGACTTTCTTTCCGAGCGTTGCAGCTCTTTTGCTACATGCTCTTGGCTCCAACAGCGCGTCTCCGTGGTATTTGGCTGCAAGTAGATCGGCAAGTGTTTTGCCAAGCAGTGTGGTCCAAAACAAGCCAGCTGGTGATTGATTTGCGGTGTTGAGTGCAGCCGAGGGAAATGCGCGGTGCTACAGCATGGTTTTTGACAGCCTGTCTCGCAAGTTCTGTCATCTTTACCAGAGGCCCCAGCCAAGTTGGGACATGACGTGGGGACAAGCTAGCATTGCAGATACATGTGTTACATCCTGATCGAATTCATTTGGGCAGGGCTGCCGATTTTCTGCACAGAGGCTGCACCTGCCTCCATTGCGCTTTCAATTCGATATACCATACTCTAATGTCTGCGGCGACCTTCAAACCCCTGAAGCAGTTGGGTCACTGGCACGATATCACTACTAATTTCTGGCTACTGGACTTCAGATTCGTGAAGCATTGTACTCATCGTATGTATCCAGCACCAAACCCGCCTAGAACAAACGCACTGGCTTGTATTCGCCAGTAGGTGGCGAAGCGCCAAGCCTTGAGGACTGTTTTTTCTGAGCAGCTGTGCTGACGCTATAGCACACAAGAGAAAACGCCGCTCTAGGCTTCAACAGGTTTTCTTCAGGCAATCTTACACCAAGGACTTCAGATAGAGACCCAACGAACTCAAGCGTAAGGAAGAAGAAAGGAACATGAGAGGGGAACTGGATCTCTCTTCTTCTGTGCTCTGCACGAGTGCTCAAGCTTGGCTCTCTGGCAGGAGGCGAAAACATCTCTGCAAGCTTTGTTCCGTACTCCTGTAATTCAACGATCTGTGATGGGCCGCTTGGCTGTTAAAGAGATTTGATTTCGAGACCTTGGAGGCAATGCTGTTTGCTATGACAAGAATACCTCGAAGGTACGTAGCTTACGGAGCTTGCAATGCTGACAAGAAGTGCCCAGCTGTCCTCGTCATCCAGGCCCGGCATGCCGGATCCGAGCTCTTGAGCCGCGCGCGCGTGTGTGTGTGTGTGTGTGCGCGGGTTCAGGACTGGACCGGCATGGACGACTATGAGATGGAGCGTGCGCGTATGCTAGCTGATCTGGGCTACGTGGGATTTGCAGCAGACATTTATGGCCGCGGCACTCCTGTTGAAGATCGTGACGACTGGGCCGCGGCGGCTGGAAGGCACCGTGGCGATCCGACACTTTACATGTCGAAGATCAATGCAGCCCTAGAGCGAGTCAAGTCATACAGCTTCGTAGACACTTCTAAGATTGCGGTCATCGGATACTGCTTTGGCGGCACCGGGATTGTCAATATGGCTATCCTTGGAGTAGATGTGCTGGGAGTCGTGGGGTATCACTCCGGCATCCAGCCAAACCGCCGAGTCCTGCGAAGCGATAGCACAGGCCCTGTCCGTGCGAAAGTTCTTTTGCATTCCGGGGTCCAGGATGATCTAGCAACTGACATTGCCTTGCTGGAGCGCGAGTTCGAAGATGCAAACGCAACGTTCGAGATCGTGCGCTACGGCTCCGATGTGCTGCATACATTTACGAACTGGTATGCAAATGATCCCGGTGTTGCTGTGTACAACCAGCGAGCGGATGTGAGGTCTTGGGAGAGCACGAAGCTCTTCCTGTCGGAGATATTTGAAGGACTGAGTGAAGCTTAAACGTGCGCCACAAAAGTGTTTCCTGTTGCTCTGTGGAACATCTTGAACTGTGCGTATGCCATGTCAGGACTCTCACAGCCTGTGCGTGCGCCGTCCCAGGCGGCGGGCGTTCGTGAGAGAGAGGTGGGTTGGCCCATGGTAAACCAGGAACTGCATTCGGGTTCATGTCAATTGCACCAGCCCGGGACAAGCAGCACCGCAGATTAAAAGCAGACTGCTAGACTGCTAGATTTCTGGAGGATGCATCGAAGACGTTGAATGTTTCCGACGCTGCCAAGGTGCTTCCATGAAATGGAGAAAAGTCACTGCCCGCGCCTTTCAGCTCAATCTCCGCAGTCGGAGCCCGAAGCGAAGGAGCCCGAAGTGACACTCTGTCTCTCCTGAACTGCAACAGCCGCTTTGCGGATTTAAGCTTCACTCAGCGTGCAGGGCGCTGCAGTGCAGGATCACGCGATTCGAGCCAGTTCTCGAGCCCGAATTCAATCTTCGTGTTTTCTCGCAGAGGGTCTGGCATTGGCCGCTGAAAAACAAGCGCCACTAGGCCGCTGCGCTTGAACAGAAGGTTTTCCGGGCGACAAGATGTCCGGAGAGCATGACTTGTGTCGTGGCGTGGATTGGCGTGACATCGACAAACGCGAAAAGTCGGCTCTGCGCGACCGCCTTTCTGGGGTTAGCGGCCAGCCGCCGAGCGACAGTCGGAGGCATCCCTCAAAGAGCCCGGCCGAGAGAAGCCCTCCTCTACGTCGCCTGTGTCCCCGGCGCGGCAGGATGAGCTGATTTCATAGCATTTGGGATCACACGATAACGGATAGCGACTGAAGGCATTGGCGCAACTTTGCTGGTTTGGATGCCCTTTATGATTTTCGGAGCTGAAGTTCGAGTGTCCTAGTCCCAGAGGCTCTGAAGCTGAAAGGACCAAGAGTCCTACCTGGACAGTCTCATTGCCGATTGCACCGACAAGTGCCGAGCTCGGTGCATGGGCAAAAGCATCTTGTGGTTGTACAGCCTCAACTGGGCACCGCTTAGGCGACCTGATGTTGCGGCACCTGTCAAGTCCTTGGAAGGGGACAGAGGGGTGAAGTATGTTGCTGTTCTGTAAAGGCCACACACGGATCAAGCCAACAGTCACGAAGTCTGGTGTACCGAAGGCTGCACGAGACATGCCGAAGCGCCCGTCATCCCGTTCCACTCCTGGTTTTATGCATGTCGCAGCTTCAGCTGAGAGCAAGCACCCACCCCTCGCAGGTGCTGACTCGCGTCCAAAAGGTAGCGATGGTGAGCGTCGACCCCGCAACGCAGAGGTGAAATGTGTCCGGGAGTCTATTCAAATCGCAGTGGGGCATCTGGAAGCTCTTTCCGTCTGTGGTGGGCTATCAACGGCAGCCGACATCAGCTTTCGGAAAGAAATCCTGCACGAATCTGGTATGTATTCCATTCATTCAAGCAAACTACTCGTTTTGTCCATCTGCTGGCCAGCGATCCGAAAGCGTGCCTGTGCAGGAGGTGCCTCGGGAACGCCCAGAGGCTCTGCTCTGAGAATTTCAAGTCAGCTGCCAGCACTTGCAATGCTGGGTTGTCTCAATCCTCTTAGTTTCTCTTGGAGGCTCCCAGTGGCTCTGGCCTCAGCTAGAGCAGAGCGAGAGCAGAGCAGGCGCTCGTGATTTCCGTGATCTCAGTATACGACTTTGGCCGGCCGAGGTCCCTCTCCGGAGCGCGAGCGCCGCTCGAGGCCGGGGGGCGTTCCCGAAAGCTGTTGCGACTGACAGCAGCGCCGCAGCAGATGAACCTGTCGGCAGATCGAATAATGCTTGAAGCACAAGAGGATGACCAGGTGTGAAGGCATCAGCTTTAGCCGCTTTAGCCTGTCCATGGCAATAGAAAGCAGGCAGCAGGAGAACGATGGGGAATAGCAAAGACGGAAATGCAAGCAAGACTGGAGAAGTGCCTTGAGCCGCCGAGCTCCTGTCTGCAGGCGAGGCGATGAGGGGGACCGGGACCGCCGCGAGAAGAAGGCGCGGGCAGTTGGCATTCGACGTCGCAAAGCCGTTCTCTCGGCGCGGTATCGGCCCGTGGCAGGAGAAGAAAGAGCGCAGTGTCTGGATCCCAACTCGATCCGGTAGCAGCGCTTTCGAAGCACTGCAGCCACTGTGATGAAGTTTGAGTCGTGGAACCACGGAGAGCATGCACTCTGCTTGTCCCGATGCTGCTGGCTCACTTCATAGGCGTTCTGGGTGTCGCCACTTGTGCCATTACTTGGTTCCGCGAGCTCTCCGACCCTTTGGCTTTGCAGGCCAGCTGTTCAGGCCATTGGGTCGGTGTGTCATTTGCTGACGCTGCTGCTGATGCCCTGCCAAGAGGGCTATGGCGATGCTCTTGTCGAGAGCCCTGCGCTCGGGGCATCTGACCTCCTACTCCGCGTGCCTCGCTTGGGTTGGCTGCAGTTCGTGATTGTCGCGAAAGCGTTCCGAAATCGTTGCCAAAGGGTTGGAAACTTCTCGCACTTCTCCTTGCGTCAGCGTTACACACAGATGCTGAAGGCACAGACCGTGCAGAGCTCAGTTGTCGGGAGAGTTATGTGTGAAGACCGGATGTCGGCAAGCACGTGTGCAAACCTGCATAACTAGAGTTGCTGAAGCTCTTCAGAGGATCCCACGCTGGCGGACTTCTTCTTTGAGAGCTACCTCCGCGCATTCTTCGCGGATCCGCCCTCCTACAACTACTGGCCGAGGGCCCAGCTTTTGCCGAACGTTGACACCTCCCAACGAGTTTCTGCAACGAGAGCTATGGGCGGTTGATGTTACCCTTTGACGAGGTTCATCAGCATTGCGGCATTCGGCGCCTGCATCGGCATCCTGTCT
This sequence comes from Symbiodinium sp. CCMP2456, assembly GCA_905221635.1. Classification (NCBI taxonomy): domain Eukaryota; class Dinophyceae; order Suessiales; family Symbiodiniaceae; genus Symbiodinium; species Symbiodinium sp. CCMP2456. The sequence goes on from CAJNDV010022336.1 coordinate 45,697, forward strand.
CGCCAGCCTGAGGTCTCAGCAAAGTGCAGAGCTAGAAGAACCGTCGCTTGAAGCCTTCTATCGGCTTCTCCTTCCTCTGAGGATCTTCTTCAACCCGGATGTCCGATCCATAGCTTCAGGGAGAGGCTCCGAGATCTTCTCGTCTTTGTCTCTAGCCGAGGTGATGTTCCGCTTTCAGGAGAAGCGAAAGCCTCTGCCTGACCGCCACAGGCATCAGGGCGCTTGAAATGCACTGAACACACTGCGAAGCTCTCGATCGAGAGCATGACAGCAGAACAGCGAAAGGTGGGAGGGGGGAAGCACCCCGCGCTTTCAGTGTGGCAACCCCACTCAGGGCACGCAGTACGCTGCACAATGTCTCTCACCGTCTCGTGGCTCGTGCTCTGTCGGAACGGGGAAGGCAGTGGACCTATTCCCTGCCTTTCTTCAACCACCGCCTGCGCCGCCCGTCTTTTCGGCTTTTGCAAAGGTGCATCATCTTGCCGCTGAGAGTACAGGATCATGCCTTTCCGATCTGAGGCAACATGTGCTGCAAGTACAAGCCTGCAGCCAAGCCGAGTGGTCTCAGTGCAACAATCTGCAACGTGATCATTGTGCGAACTCATGATTTCAGGGCCTGCATGATTGACAACGAGCCGGACTGGGCCGACAATCACCCCCTCGGCTACCGCCCAAACCGGAAGCAGTGCCACAGGACCTGCACAGCCTTGGAAGCTCACTTGTGCCGTTAAGTGTGGCCCCATGGCCCATGTTCATTTATGTTTATGTCTTTTGTTGGCTTGCACATCGCACTTTCATTCTGGCGACCTCCCGTCGCGAAACTGACTTTCTCGATCATCCGGCCGAGTCGCATCTCCTGGTTTCGGGCTTTTTCCAAGTCGTCGGTATGACCAGTAGTTCTCACCGGACCTTGAGGAGGATCTGCAGGGCAGGGTGGTGGCATGTTGCTGTGTTTGTCGGTCTTCGCGTCGGCCTTGGGGAGACCATGCTAAACCCTAAACCCCCCTCCAAAACCCCATAAAGCCACCATGCTAAACCCTAAACCCCCAAAACCCCATAAAGCCACCATGCTTAAACTTCAGCCCTAAACCCCCCTCCAAAACCCCATAAAGCCACCATGCTAAACCCTAGACCCCCAAAACCACCCAAATTCAATTCAGACTCTGGTTCTATAATGAGCAATTCTACAAAGTGGTGCACCACCTTGTTGTTGAGGCACGGAGGCAGGGAGCAAGAGGAAACCAGGTTCAACACCGCTTTCATGGCAGGCGATGCAAACTTGACAGGTGGCTTTGCACCACTTTGCACCCCCACCTCCGAGACCAGGCCTCCCAGGCAGACAGGTTTAGGTTTGGATCGGAGAGCGATCAGGTAAGCGGGGTTGCTCTGACAATCAGTTCTTCTTCCTATGGTTGGGATGGAGCTAGTGCAGGCAGAGTTAGCTTGCCAGAAGCAGTCGGATCGTTTGCGGGAGAGAACGTAAAGGAGAGGCGTGACGTCAAGCAGGGGATTGTGGATAGCATGTCAAGCTCGGCATTTGGAATTTTCGGTGTGGGCAGAAACGGGGCAGCAGAGTGGCTACATGGTCGTGGGTGTCCCTCGCTGCCTGTGCCAAATCGAATCTTGCTGAGAAAAGCGATATGCCAATAGCACAGATTTTATCTGCCGTTGTGGGGAGCGATGTGACGGGGTGGTAAGTCACCTATGTTGATGGACCGTTCACGTGACGTACATGACAGGCATTGAGTCTAGCATTTGTCATTTGTCTCCAAACAGGCGCCCGTGGTTGTGGATCCTGACCATCCCTCGCTACACCATCGAGGACTTGGCAGACTAGTTGGCAACCACAAGCAGTCTGAAGATAGGCTGCCTTCCGTAACTGAGATTGTGCAGACGGCAGAGCTTTGTACTTGGGAGTGAGAGTGTGTGTGCATGTGTGTGCGCTCTTTGTGCTGTCGCAGGACCCCTTGTACACCTCAGTGACGCATGAGAACATGAACCGAATCTATGAGGAGCGTGGCTCGGACAGTCGCCGACTGACGAGGCGTGTGAGACTTGGACCACAGGAGGTGGGCTACGTCAAGCCGGCCAAGACCGAGGAGGAATGAATGCTCCGAAGTCCCACAGGCCAGGCATGGCTGCAAATCGGCATCCTCACTTCTGAGCGATGGTGCCCTGGTTGTAAGGCTCTGTGCTTCTGCTCTCTTAGTGCAGATATCGGAGAGTCAATGTCGAGTCAGAGCATGTTGGCGAGGCAGCCCGACATGATGCCTCGCTGCCATTCTGAGCTGCCCATGCAAAACGTCTTTCGAGATGAGGGTCGTAGTCTAGACTACTCACTCTAGGCATCCTTCTTCGTTCTTGAAACTACAGGCACCGCATTACGTAGTAATTCTAAGTCATGTTACCTGTGCCAGTGCCCTGGCCATCAACCAGATGTGTTGAGTGTGTCATTCACTGTCAGACAGATGCTACTGCTGTTCTGGTTTGGGCCTGGTCTTCCTGCAAGTCATCTGGCGCAGTTTTTGTCGTATGATTCCGCTTGCAAAAAAGCTGATTTTGCCCTTCGCTTAGCCATGTCCTTGCGAGATGAGAAGTCCCGAAGCAATTTTTTGCGCAGCTCGAGGCCCGGGAGCCTCGCGAGTCCCGCGAGCCCCGGCCGCCGGAGGAAGCTCCGGAGGCTCGAAGATCTCGAAATATCTCGAAGAAGGTCTCCGCTTTCAGTTCAACTGCCTTCACCTGGAGTGGCAGGCGCCTGCACCATCGCCGCCTGCAGAGAGGCTCCGGGGCCTTTCGAGACCGTGAGACCGGCTGAACCCCTTGTTTGTTGCTGCGCCGCCACGAGGGCAGAGAGGAAGCCCCGGCGGCCTCACAAGGAGGCCCGGCTTTGGAAAAGGGAAGGCGGCACCCGCTCTCTCCGACGCCGCCACGGTTTGTGCCGAGGTGTCGGAGGCGGAGGCCAGCCCGCCGCAGGCGCTGCTGCACTGCTGCCTTGCTCGGCCACGGCCACGGGGACAAAACTCAACTCATCTTCCAGGCGCCGCCCGCGACGCGGCCAACGAATGGCCGCAAAGCCCTGGCCCCAGTGCTTATATAGATTCCCTGACGAGCAACGGGCCCTGACACAGGTGGAGGCGCCCCATGTGGAGGAGGACCGCATTGAGGGGGAGGACGATTGTTATAGCCGGACCATGTCCGAGTCTGCAAGTGGGACTTTGTGTTTATCGGACAGCAGGCTGACAGTGCCATGAACTGAAGTAGTCGTAGTAGCTGTGATGGCTTTGAAGAGGTAGTATGGCAGAGCTGATTAAGCCACTTCTGACAGTTGGGTGGATCCCCACATCGAAGCTCTGTACTGGCGACAAGGAAATTGAGGTTCACGCTCCAGCTCCACCTGCGCCAAAGCCTGCGGAGGAAGCAATCGGCTGGTTTGGGTTTTGCAGCCGGTTCCTGGACTCTTGCACACTCTAAGTTGGTTAAAGCTCTGCAGCTTTTGTGAGACAAGGATTGCCTTTGCATGCTTCAACAGGTGTTTCGATTCTGTCAAGCTTGGCTCAAAAGGTTGCCAGGCCAAAGCCATGCAATAGGCACTGGCTGTGTGAAGGCGAGCTTTCACTCCTTCCTTCTTTGTTGAATCCGAATTCTCGAACCGATTCTCAAGACACTTCGAGTGGCACTAGTTGCATCGTATGTGAAGTGCTCTCGGTGCAGCCGCGTTGTCTCAGCCTGCTGCCATCAAGGATGTCGTTCCGTGAACTTCGGAACTTCTGCGAGATCATGAGATCATTGGGGTATCATCGGCTGGTTTCCATGGTAGCTTGGCAAGAAGGTCGTGTGACGGGCTGAATCGGTCTGAGATCTGAAATGCTTCCTGGTACCCTCGTGCCTCAGGATAACTTCCGTCACTCGGCGTCCACTTACAGTTTTAGCCGCATTCAGTTTAGTTGGTTTAGTGAATGTCAGTAGAGATCTGTTGTGGAAACTCCTCTGAGCCCCAGAAGCAACTCTGTTTAGCGTATTGATGTCTGTGAGCAGCCCACCAAGGAACTCCAAATTTCGAGCTTGTGGCCGACGTCTTGGACTGGCTTCTGCATCGATTCGAGCCTGGATGCGCTATACCGGACGACATCAGTGCTTCGGCTGGAAGACCGGAAAATTCCTGCACATGAGGAAGTCGGCCTTGATTGTGACGACTGAGGCACCGAAGCGGACAGAGTCCTGTTCATCAAGTCGGTGGTTGAGCATCTCGGTGTGTTTGGGCTTTCTCATCATTTCATCTCTTTGTATCTGCCAATCGATTGACGAGGAAGGTGGTGCTGAAGACCGGCCTCAAGCTCAACCCCAAAAAGCTGTACGGCGCCGATGGCTATGCCGTCAAGGACAAGTCGGGTCGTTCTCCCGGTCTCCAGACGATTTCTGCCTGGCAGGAGCTGCTCCGCCTGGCACAGGTGTTGTACGAGGTCGGATGGGAAGTCGAGTTGACATTTTCTGAGCGGTTCTAGCACCCAGCAATTGCTTTTTCGGATTCTCCTGTCTAGCTCCCGGACACGACACGTGGTATCGGTTTTGCGGATGATTGCCGATTCCGTCCGCCTTCGGGCAACTTGACTGGGTCTTCCCTGGGGTATTTGTACGTGGTCGCCAGGCGCAGAGATCTGTTTCGGAAGTGCCTGCAGAAGGTCGCGGCGAAGACTTCACCCTGAACTCGAAGTCGCCTGGTAAAAGGGGACCCCGAGCATGTGCTCCTAAGATGCTCATACATGTTTGTCTGGGACCTGGTCTGTCTGAGGTTAGCTGACCTGAAGAGCGACTCGCCCTTGAGCATGCCTACGCCGCCTGCACCTTTTGGCTGCGTTTTCGCTTTTGACCGTGGCTAAGGCACCCGCTCCCTGTGCTCGCAGATAGTGGAAAGTGGGGCGACTCTCTTTGAACTGCTGCAGAAGGACGACATGCTGGGCCCTGGGCGCCCTAGAAAGCTCTCACAGACTGGCCCGGCCATGTGTCAGGAGCAGGAGGTTCGACAAGACCGAGAAAAAGCTTTGCATTTCTTGGAAGGTATGTCCCGCAATCTAGGCATCTCGGCCTTGCCACGAGCATGCGCATTTGTCTGCCGACCCTGGCGTAAGCTCGCCTGAGGCAGCAACACTGAGAACGAGATGGTCGAGCGCGCAGCTCCCTGGTCGCAGTTAAGGCACACTCCTCGAGCTCGGGATGCTCCGCTCCCGCTCCTTCGCTGCTTCGAATCGCTCCGTTTGAGGTGTCTCAGCTTCTTGGTAGCCATGGACAGAACCTCGAGCAGCTGAAGCAGATGTCGGACGAGCTCCAGCGAGATGAGAAGAGCCGACATCCCAGTCGCCTTCACTTCGCATAGGCGTCGCATAGGCCTGGCATTTCCAGGTTTGGAGCAGAAAATCAAAAAGAAAAAGCAGGACGGGGAGTTATGAGGGTTAGGAGGCGCTGTGAGATGCATTCTGTGTCGTCACGAAGGAGTTGGAGCGCTGCCGAAAACGGCTAGGCTCCCTGGCTTCGGTACGGCCCGCCTTTATGGACGAGCCAGGTGGCCGCAAGCAGAAGCGAGAAGCAGAGGACGTAAACATCACGAAAAGTTTTGAGCGGGTGCTGAATGCAAGTGCGGTGTAGACCAGGTACGAGACGCTGGAACAAGAACTCGAGAGATACTACGAACAGTGCCCCGGCACAACTGGACACGCCTGCACTTGCAGACCTTGGCTGCGGGTTGGATCTAATCGGCTTCATAGTATGCCTGTGCGGGGAAGGTATGTCGGTCGCTTTCGAAATCTCGACTATTTGGAGCATGCTGCTTGGATTGACGTTGTCTGAGCCGAAGAGGTGCACCGACTCTGTAGCTTCGCACATGGCAGGAAATCGATATGCTGAACAAGGAGGCATGGACAGCTGTAGCCAGAAGACTCTGGAAACATTTCTGGCGTGATGCCTTTCAGCTCTCACCTGTCTGTTTGGCAGATGCCTTTCATGCAGCGGATAGTCAGGAACAGGAGCGAATGGAAGAGAACGACCGCGCACTGAAGCGTGTCTTGGCAGACTTCTTGGGAGCTCGCTTTCGGTTCTCGTCCAGCCTTGACGTGCCGTGAGGTATGCAGAAGCGCCTTCGCGATGAGGAGTGGAGATTGCTCCGTGGAGAGGAGGACATGTGAAGACGGATTTCAATCTAGGTGGCCAGGTTCTGCAGCTTTCAGCCGGAGTGTGTTGCGTCCTCGAGAGCTGATGCTTGCCCGCTGCGTGAGGGGAGGGCAGGGCCCAAGCTGCTTGGTTTTCGTTGGCCGAGGGCAGTCTTCAAAGTGTCCCTAACGGTTTCTGGTTTAGGGTTTAGGCGGTGCAACATGGTGCAGGACGACAAGGGGAAAGCACGAAAGCCGAAGAAGATCCACGGCCAAAAGAGGCGTGGTACCTCGGCACTGGGCACTGGTCGAATGATTGCAGCTTCAATAAAGGTGGATGCCTCCATCAGCAGTGGATGCTGTGGACGGCTCCATGGAAGCTGGGGATGACGAGGCCCTGTGGACGAAGAAACCCGTGACAACAGGGTGCTCTGGGCCCTGCATCTCGTCCAGGAGTCATCTGAAGGCTCCAACAGCGACAGTGACCCGCCAATAAGTGTGGGTGGTGGCTCAGCTGAACTCTGCAGGGCCGTTTCGATGCACGTCTGTCCTTGAAGTGCAAAGGTTCGGAGGACTCCGGCGGATTGGGCCCAGGGCCGCGTGGTGGTGTCCTCGGACCTGAGCGCGAACGCTCCCTGGCACAAGACTGGGGCGGATTCTGGAGCTGCTCGTAGCATCTCGTAGCTCGTTTCCATGGTCTGTGTGTCAAGGCATGCACGGTCTGAAGATTCGGAATCGCCGCTATTGCACACTCAATCTTCCATGGGGCCACGCAAGTGCAGCCTTTATCACTCCGACAGCCTTCATCTAGCTCAAGGGCCCTGTAAGCCCACAATCCGCGGAGATCACACATGATCACAGCTTCACGCTATGACTGGCCGAACATGCTTGTGGGTGATCTAAAAGGCTTTCTGAAACACCTATACAACCTTCTTCTCACCACAAGTTCGGTTAGGAATTAACTTGGAGCTTATCTTTGATAAGCTTCTGCAAAAACAGCTGTCCATGCATCGTCCGCCCACTCATCTGGCAAATCAGCAAAATGCACACCAGATGCGGCCTCTTGACGTTCCTTCTCTCGCCTCAAACGCTGTTGCTTTCTCGCTGAAACAAACTCTTCATCGAACCTAATGATCCATGACTTTCGTTCGTGATACAATGCCATGACCCTGAAAGCTTCCACTGACACCTTCGTGAGAGCATCACTGAGATTCAAATCACCAGGGACCCATGTGATAAAACAGTTGGATCCATCGCGTATTCCATACTTCACTGAGAGCAGGTCCACGGCCGTTTTGGCGTTCTCGGTTGCCATCCCTAGCGATTCGTTGGTAGCTAACAAGTCATAACAACCCCGAGAGTCTGTAACCAAAAGGGATGTGAATAGAGATGTCAAGTCATCAGCTTGTCCATGTTTAAGCTTGTGGCCATAAAGGAGTGCCCAGAATAATCTACATCTCCAACCCTTGTCTTCCGCTTCACAAAGAGCTTGACCCTCGCTTGAATTCGTCCCGATAGCTGGTCGACGGAGTTTCCAGCTTCGCCAGTCTGCAATGCTGACTGGTGCTTCCACGCCTTTCAAGATATCTGGTGTAGACAAACCTGTCACATAACCACCTGTGCTATTTTGACCAGGTCTGTTCTTGTGCCCCGCATCACCCCAATGAATGAAGACAACATCGCGGTAAGACATAGCGGGTACATTATCTCGAAAATTGTGAAATACTAGGTCTTCCTTTGATCTTTTGCGGAGCTCCCTAATGATCGCATTGGCCTCTCTCAGACTGGAAAGATGTCTGTCCTTAAGGGCCGAAGATGCCATACCGATGCGAGCGTTGTACTGCGGAGCGCTCTGAATTGCTCTCCACTGTGCTTTCATAATGAGTGCCCGGCATTGGGATAACTCGGCATCCGTCATGATGTCCGAATCCGACCTTGACTTATCTCCAGAGATCTCTACAGGACGAAGAGAATTGCAGAAGTCCTCCTGGGACACATGAATCGTGTAGTTGGCGAGCTGTCTGATGCGGCAACCACTGTAGATGAAGTCCGATTTTTGCCAAGGGCTCCAACGATACATATTTTTGATTTGGTCGCGATACTTCCTCCAACATGCGCTCTGGGAATCACCACCGATCAAGAAGTCGTCTACTTGACTACCTATCCTGCCACAGATGTTGCCATGAATGTCAGGGAAAAGCCACACACACCGATCCAATGCATGACTGATTGCACCCATACGCTTCAGCTTGAGGTCTGCATCACACCAAAATATGCGTGGAGCATTAGTTAAACCATATACCGCTCCCATAATCCGAAAGAGTCTAGCTTGCGGAACTCCCAAGGCTGCTGCCATCTCCGGAACTGCACGAGTCCATAATCGTCTGCCCTCCTCCTGGTTGTCAGCCTGCAAGAAGGCAGACTTTGCGTCAGCACTCTCCAGATCATGACGGTCAAAAGCAATCGACTGAAGGAGAAGATTTCTGCCGGTTCGGGATATCGTTGGAGATGCGGTAACGAGTAGCGGCTTGCCGGTCCGCGCATCCCTCTTCACCAAGTCGGGATGCTTGAAACCTATAAGGACCACTCGCGCCTTTGCCTTCTTGGAGCCATCCCGAGTAGTCGTAGTCCTCTCACCTGGCTTCGGGGGTTCAGGAGGGATAACCGGCTTCCAAGTCAGCACCCACCGCATAGGGATGTGTCTATCCAGGTTCTGGTAGGCCTCGCGCGTTTCGTCCTTGTTTAGCACCGCCCGCAGAGCCTGGGAAGATGCCACTTCTGAAAGTTCTCGGGCTTTTGCTTCATCCATGAGAAGTCTTTCATCTTCTCGAAGATGTCTGTAAGTGACCTCTGCCCCTTTGCTCTCCAAAACATGTTTAGTGTACATCAAAGGATTTTGGACCATGCTATCCTCGTTCTCCACATTGAACTCAACAAGGAAACACTTGTTTGCATCAAAGTCCCACTCACTGATTTTACTCAACAGGTGGATCTCCTCAGCTTTCTCTCCCTCGATTCTTGCTCTCAGTTTGTCGGTCTCCTTGTCATACGCGATGCGAGCTTCCAATTGGGCGATCTTCCCAGACAGGAGTACAAGCATTTGTTGTCTATCGTTCTGATGGCTCTCACTTTCTATGGGGACGTAATCATCCATGGCATCCAACTGATAGTGCTCAACCGCTTTTTGAGGTGCAGGTGGAAGTGAAAGAACAGGTGGAAGACCATCTCTTCGCCTTGCCTCATTCGCTGAAACCAAAGATGCCCACGTTTGCCTGAGTTGGTCTACTGATTTTGGTCTCTCTCTACTCCTGGATCTCTCTCGGTCTCGAAACTCAGGTTGATCTGGATTCACATTCTCTGCCGCCACGTTCACAAAGGTTTTTAGACGTTGCAACAGCTCACTCTTGGGGGTAGTAAGCACAGTGCCACCTTTGATCAGCTCCATGGTGATTTCTTGTGTCGTTGCTGGCCTGAGCTGCTCTGGAGCGCATCTATACAACGTTGTGCCACAGAGGACCCAAATGACACCTTCTCGTCTGTCCTCTAAGACCGCAGGCTCGATGAGAACAATCCTGCCGGGTCCGAGGAAACGAGGCTCAGGGTTGTAATTGGCATCCCTTTTTCTGGCCTTCACTGTCATGTTGCGCCATATGCATACGAAGTCTCCCAACCTGTAGTCGATCAAAGGCTTCGGGGATGAATTAATCAAACGAGTGTAGGATTCTCTGGCTCGTTCTTCTCGGTTGATTGTATCAGCCCGATCACGTGCTCGAATCATCTCTGCAAAAACCTGAGGCCCAAGCTGCTTTTCTTGGTTCGCAAGAAGTGGATCGTTGAATCGTTCCTGCATTTGAGGATCATATCCATATGCCCACTGAACTGGAGAAAACCCTGCAACCCGATCATTGTGATTCTGTGCACAAGTCGCCAACGCTGCAAGGCCCCCCGGACTCAAATCTGGTAGCTCATTGCGCAAACGCTTCATGGTCCGTTTAGCCACTTGCACCATGGCCTCCGTTCGTCCATGCATCCAGTGAGCTTCCCCTGGCACAACTGTTTGACCCACTCCAGCATGCTCGAGAAAACTTGGGAAATCGCCGAATCTCAACGATGACTGGGAATCTACAACAACCCACTCAGGACGAGGACGATGCATCAACCATCCTGAACAGAATGCCTCCACGAGCCGATGTCCAGGATCCGTGCCGGTCTCCGAGAAAGGCCCAGACCATAGATGCACGATGGAGATGAACCGCATGGAGAGACATGTCATTAGCAGAAAACGACTCTTGACTTTCTGCGCCGGAAGTGGTAATTCAAACACGTCAATGCCAACAAACTGCCACGGGAAAGGTTGCGTACCTAAAGATCTGTGTAAAGCTTGCTGACCTCCACGCTCGGTATCCACGCATGCTTGACATACCAACCTCTCCGCCTCTGAGACTAGCCAACTAGGCAGTTTACGATCTCTGCACATACGGGCTAAAGCCTTGTTGGTGGGATGTCCTGCTGCCTTGTGTAATCTGTGAAGTAGTGCAATGCCACGTTGACGCTGTTCTGCTGGTACTCCCGGCTCAAAAAGCTGTGGTTCGGTATCGATAACAGGAGACGGCTGCGTCGAAGAAGATGCCGCCATCTCATCATCTGCAGGTTCAGGGGACGCCCTTTTGCCAAGAACGCCTGTGTCAAGCACAGGAAACATGCCTTGGAGCTCATCTTTCAGCAGATGCAGATCTTGAAGAATCGGTTTGTTTTGAGACTTACATAAGGAGCCTTTCCAGGTCTGCACAATTCTCTTGGCCATTTTAGTCGGATAGAACGCTGACTGCGCCACCTGCCACGAGCCTGCCCCGCCTAACGGCATGTGTTCATGAGTTCCATCGCAGCGTACATGTACATGAACAGCAAAATGCTTGTCGGACGTCAGGATCTTCCACGGCTTCTTTATGTACTTGAGACCATCCGGGGCCATCAAGCCAACCATGCACGCATCAATCACCGTCTCATGCAACTCCCTACCGTGAGTGTCCCACAACCATTTGCGGAATTCTTGGAACTCCTTGAGGTCCCAGCCTTCTTTTGCGCCCAAAGGCCACTCGAAATAAACATCAGTCCGGAAAGGATCTACATCGAAGGCTGCCTTCCAAATAGCAATGAGAGTTCTCAACTGTCGTCGGGATCGATACCTAGATTTCCGAAGGCGCTCGACCTGTTCAGGAGTTCGGACATTGTGATGTGACATTCCTGTCCAAGGAGTACACCTAGGGGAACACCAAATCTTGGAAGGCCTCTCACTCGGCAGAAGATCAATCAAACGCTGTGCACATGTCGGATCATCTAGGTCAAAACCTGTATGATACGAGAACCTGGTAGCTGAGTACCCGCATCGCTCCATCTCGGCTGTGAGAGTGCTCTTAGGGCCACAACATATCTCCCATAACTTCATGGGGCAATGATTCTGGACGGCCGCGAAACACGACTCGGGATCATCAAACCTCTCCACAGCCTGTACGATTTGTTGGATCAGCGGCTCACTCACTCCTTCTTGCTCGCCGTCGCCTTCTTCGGAGCTGGGTTCTCCACATGGCCATTCGGAATCAACTCTTGATCCTCGGATTCGCTCGAAATCTTCGCTACATCCGGTGATTTGGTCTTGCTTGGAGTCTGACTGGACTGCGATAGTCCCGCCTTCTTTCGGGTCGCACCTTTTACCACCGCCTCCTGTTCCAGGATCTTGATCTTGGCCCTGACCACCTTGGCATCGATGTCCTCCGGCAGGAATCCATTCGCACGCAGGTCCTCGAGGGCCCGAGTAACATGAGCTGGAAGTTCTGATCGGCGGCTGTTCGCAGGAGCGTTGATATTTGGAATGTACTCCAAGCGCACTCCGCAGCGGGGGCAATCCTTGTAGCGCGCATAGCGATTCTGGCCCACCGCCCCCGGGAGATGCTGACCGTAACATGGCCATTGAGTCGTTTGAGTTCTGGGATCGCTGATCTCCATGCCCATCTGGCGTGCCGTATCTGGCACGAACGAGCTCTTTGCCTTGGCCTTTGCCCGCGCCCCGCGTGGGGCTGCATTGGTGTATCCCGATTCCTTCAGCGTCTCCTGCACGGCTTGTTTGATCAACTCCTTGAGGTCGTCCTTGTCCGTCGGGGCTGATGCCATGCTGGATCTGAGACGAGGATGGAAGAAAATTGAAGCCGCTCGCACACTGACCTGATGAGCCTGGAGCGGTCAAGAAGGACATCTGTTGCGAATTCACTCCCAAATGCTCCTGTAGGGAAAACGGCTTGCCATCCTGCTGACGGCCAGCACTGGACACATCTAACGGGAACATCTGGAAAGTCTCAACAGGCAGGGCTTCTCGCCCACGTGTTGCACACCTATCACCTTGTGAATCGCTCAACGAAGATTGTGCGCAGTGGTAACATGAATTCTGACACGAATTGAGCTCAACATAACCCATGTGGTTCATGCCGGACTGGTGGTGTGGATCCGTCCTCTGCGCTGATACTGCCGCTAACACCTCCGCCAGATCCATGAGGACTTGTCTCTTGGCATTCACACGTAGCTTCAAAGGGCACTGCAAAACAATCGCATGACCTGTCACGACATTGAGTATCACCCCCATCTGAATCATTTCTCTCATCCCTACCAATACAGGGACTCCTGGTGACGGTAGTGAATAAATCTGCAAGCGGAAATGACGATTTGGAAGTGTGATTACCGCCTTGTACTGTGCCTGCCCCCACTGCCCTGAGCCGAACCGGAAATGCGGACGGTCCTCGCGCACAACAGTCACTTGAAGATCTGGGCGAGCCCTGGCAAGATTTGCCAGGAGGGAACTCACGGCTTCCTCGCCGCCTGCTGATACGGTTGCCCCGGTGTCCATGACTGCCTCGGTAGGGTTCACTTCTGGCGGAGTGGAGGATGCATGTAGGCACTCAACTTCGGGAGCAAAAGGATCTCTCTCGAACTGGTTGTCGGGGAACACATCCATCGTCATGATCTGTGGGAAGTTGTCCTGGGAGTAGTACGTGTAGTATGATCCCTTCGGTTTTGCCTTTGATCCTTTACCGAAGCCCTTCTTTCCGAAAGACGTGTAGCCCTTGGAGTAGCCACCTTTGCCTTTCTGCACGAAAAGGTTGGCAGAGGGTGACGATGACGAGGAGGCCTTGCCCTTACCTTTGTCCATCCATGTACTCGTCGATCGAGTCGGCCCAGGGATAGGCGATCTCGTGGTAGTCCAGCCGCGATCCTTCTTCGCTGCTGCCACCGCCTTCCTGGCCTGCTCTAAATTTCTTTGGGCCTCAGCCATCATCGTCTGATGATCTTGCTCTTCTTCTCGCAACTTCTGGATCATTTGATAAGCCTCCTCTACCGCCTGGAGCTTCGATGGGTCATTCTCTTCATGATCCTCGACGATCTCCTCACTGGCCCAATATGTATCACAGGATCCGCCCTCCGGTTGATCCCATGCGCCTTCTTCCTGACCCATCCAGTATGCCGACTGGTCATAAGGATCCCAAGACTCAGGCCAATCATCCCAGGCATCCACGTCCTCGTACTCCGAGCCCTCGGCGATCGCTGCCATGACGGAGTACTTGCCCTTGCCGTATCCGCCCTTCCGGGAAAATTCACTACGGCCTCGGTCATCATGAAATGCCAAAAGAGCCTGTCGCACATGATCATAACCCAGCTTGTTCTGAGCCGAAGCCTTCACAAGCGTCTTCTCGGTGTCACTCTCCGCCGCCATCTCCAAAACCATCCAACCCCGGATCACGTCTAGCGCCGCTAGGGGCACCAATCCTTTATCCATCAGCCGCTGGATGAGGTCAATGGGCTTTGCATGCGCGGCGGCGGTATTCCCTCTGATAGCCGAAGTCCTGGAGGACGCATCTTCACGAAGTTCCTCGTCTTCCTCTGGATCCACGGGTGCACCGGCTGCTGAAGCTGGAGGTGTGACCGTCCTGCCACTCTCCACCGAGCTTCCTTCTCTGGGCCCCACATACACCGACGTTTCTGGCGAGATACCGCAGAATTCCTTGAGCTCCTGCATGGTCACGTCATACTTTTCGAAGTCTAAGGCCTTCTCGCGCAAAAGGCGCTGAAGAGACCTCCACATCTCGTCGTACAGCGTTTCCTCGCGCACCAGGAACTGCGGGATTGTTTCACCGTTCTTCCGGATCAACTTTCTGTAATATGCATACAGCTTCGATCCTGCATCCGGAATCGGTTGCTTGTTCATGGGGGAAGATTCCAGAAAAGAGATCAGCTTGGAAATGGCACTCTCATTCGTAAACTCCGAGGGGTCTAGGCGATACATCAACGAGCGAAGAGCAGGGTAGTCTGACTCTAGCAGTTTCCGCACAAGTCGGGCCGCCGCATACGACCGCTCTGATGTCTTCGTGCCTGCTAGGTACCATTTCACCTCCTGAGTGAAGTGAAAGAAAGTCTCTGGCTTCCCATCCCAAGACGGGATCCGGTAGGCACCACCTTTGTCTTCTCCTTTGCCCAGCATGATGTCCCACGAAGGCCCTGTCGAACAAGGCTCCGCGGCACCAATGTGTCAAGGCATGCACGGTCTGAAGATTCGGAATCGCCGCTATTGCACACTCAATCTTCCATGGGGCCACGCAAGTGCAGCCTTTATCACTCCGACAGCCTTCATCTAGCTCAAGGGCCCTGTAAGCCCACAATCCGCGGAGATCACACATGATCACAGCTTCACGCTATGACTGGCCGAACATGCTTGTGGGTGATCTAAAAGGCTTTCTGAAACAGTCTGCACACAGGTGCTGTATCGCCTCCTGACGGCTCTGTGCTCATCGGCGGTGGCAACAGCGTGCCAGCGAAGCTGCAAAAAGACTTGCTGTTAACCTTTATGAATCAAGGTATGTCAGAACTCGTCATGATGCAAGGATTCTAGACATGGAAGCAATGAATTGTTAGTTCTGGGAGCAATGCCGGCTAATTGAAGCAGATAGGAATGAGCAAGTCTCATCGTGCTTCGAGGTCCGATGATGACATACTGAATGAGTCTGATGAGGAGGAGCTGTCAGATGAGGCTGCTCGACGAAGGGCTCGAACCAGGCATCAACTTTTATGACTTCCGTGATCCAAGGACATAGGAGGATCTGGACGGCATCCTCAGCCAGGAAGTGATTTTGACTTCTGAATGCTGCGTGGACATATGTGCAGATGTGCAGTAGCAGCTCAAGCATTTCCTTTCTGGTTTGACCTCTGCAGATCCGCAGAGGTTTCGAGCACGCCGTCTCTTCTGTAGAGACCCCTTTGTAGCGTTTCACCCAGGCCATTCAATTCTGCAGCTCTCCTCCGGTAGCAAGTTACTGCTTTACGGCAGGTCTCCGTCTCCGTCTAAAGTCAGCCTTGTTTTCTGTGTGGCATCAGGGAGGTTTGCCTGCATTGGTTGAGCCGAAGGCCATCGAATATTTGCAAGCACCAGGAGCTATGTAGTCAGTTTGCTCCGGGCTGCGTGGCCATCCTGGGCCATGTACGTCCAATGCATGTCTTACATTCATCGTGCCGCGGAATAATCCCGTTCTGAGTGCAGTCTTGGGGAGTTCCGGTGGTGATGGAATGTTCAGTCCTAGCTGCTGGGCACTTCCAGGAAGAGGTGGACGATGATATTGAGTACGACGAAGATTTCGAGGAAGCGGATGACGAGGACGGAGTTCGCTGAAATTCACCTGAAACTTTGACATCGTGCCCTCTCCCAGGAGGAGTATGTACCCCAGATTAAATCCTCGTCGCCGTCTCCCCCGAGCCAATCGCCGGATGGGTGGCTTGGAGAATGCAGAGACTTTGCTGTTTGAGAAGTGAAGTGAACGGTGTTTTTGTTCCAAGGACACCCAACAAGGCGCTGCAGCAACTCGCCTTCCAAACCCAGTCTTCCGGTGATGCTTTGTCAGGTGACTTTCCGGCCGATGTCATCGCAGTCTCTTCGTGCACCGACGCCTCCGCTTGGGAAGGTGCTCTGTGCAGTATCTGCACCTTTCTTTCCGGCGAATGGTTGAACCCCCTTGGCTGGCAGGAGTCACCAGTCTCTGCATCAGCCATCAAGAAGGTGGCGTCCATCTCACGGGCAGATCCACGTACGAGGTAGAGCAGCATGCCTCAGGCGACACAGAGCGAAAATGAGAGGATGGCGAGGACTGACAGTTCTCTCCTCTTCGCTGTGTGGGATAGCATTGGTGGCCATTCCTCTTGAGGAAGTCCCCGATGCCGACTTCCCCGGACATGGGCAGGACAGGGCGATATGGCGACAGGGCGACAGGTGTTGCGCTGCGCAGACTCCAGGAAGCGGGGAGGGGGACTCATGGCCGAGTACGAGTCGACCATGCCCAAGTTCAACCTGGCTGGCAGCCGGGGCACCCGGCTCTCCCGAGCAGCGGTCAGTGGAAGTCTGAAGCTTCAAAGTCTCAAGCCTCCGCCTGCTTGGAAGCCTGGACGCCTCTCGGTTTCCATGAGCCCAGGCGCGTCACCTGCGCAGCGCGCGGCACTTGCAAGGCGTGGAAGCTTCGATCAGTTGGAGTCGAAGCAGAGGGCAGAGGGATCAGAGGGTCACCTCCAGGCTTCGTGACCTTCGAGACTTGCAAATTCCGAGCAAGCGTGAGCCCCAGCACAGCGGCGCGAGCTGGGCTTAGTGCAGCATAGCTCGTCAATGGCGTCAATGTAAGGGCTTTAGGAGGAACCCTTAAGAGGGACTCTTGTAGGTTATTGGGGTTAATATGGAGACTATCTGGCTATATAAGGGGTATATAAGGACTATACAATGGTTATTTAAGGTAATGGGATTAAGGGTCACTATTAGGGGTCCCTCCTAAAGTCCTTAGAGTCAACCA
>CAJNDV010022336.1:62804-75687 GCA_905221635.1 Symbiodinium sp. CCMP2456
TCTTTCTTTCTTTCTTTCTCTCTCTCGCGGACATGGTAGGAACGAGCTGAGATTTGATGCTGCTGTGCCTGACTGACCCCAAACTTCCGTTCTGCTCTGGCCACTACATAGCCGAAGCGGAAGCGAAGTACAAGTGCCATGGAAGAAATTGTTTGAAGCCCACCGCCACGAACTGTTGAGGGGCCTCTCCTCCCTTTATGCGTTTACATATACCGACACGCACACACCTGCACGAAGGCGCACGGCCCAGGAATTCCCAAACCCTTAGCCCAAAGTCTCTAATTTTCCGGCTACCACGCCTGCCTCACCCGTGAGGGTTTTGGTTCAGCTTTTGTGGTTTACAGGGTTTCTATGCGGTTGTAGGAAGGTTTAGCAAGAGGTTACATGTACTTGTTAGCAGGGGCTGATCTAGGGGTTTTCAAGAGGGTTTCTGAAGGGTGCCACCTCCATCGGAGGCGATCTTGCCTGTGCATCTAAGGCTGGGCATCGAGGTTGGAAACCTTTTCCAGCAGAAGCCACAGCAGGCTGGTTGCACCTTACCCGGAACTGAAGCACCTTGTTTCAGTCTTTGATATCTATGTCTCGGGCGAGGGCGCGCGCAAAATAAGTCTGCTGTGGTTGCGGCCTGGCTCCTGTGAGGACATCCAGCTCTTTCTTGCCGGCAAGTCCCTGAAGTATTGTGACCGCCCAAGAGATTTGGCCACCTGGTGGTGTCCACGTGAAAACCTGTGCCCATGTCACCGAGGCAAGCTGAAGACGACCAGCTGCCAAACAGGTCGGGTCAACAGACTTGGCCTTGCTGACTTTCACATGCACTTCATCAGAGAGAAGTTTGAATATGATTTCTGGCTTTTCAACATTTCCGCATATTCAGCATGCTCGGAGAATAGGAGCAGGAGGAGGCGCAGGGAAGCTTCAACGTTGCGAGGCGATGATGATGTGGAAGTGGGAGTCAACACGGATGAGGTTTGGACGGACGACAAGGAGCGCCGGACGTGCGAATTTCTTACATGGCCCAGGGGTTCCATGCACAAAACGGTTTGCCACGATACAGATTTATGAGCCTTGCAATCAGTCCGGCCGTGCAAGGAGATGCAGTTCCCAACCTTGACAAGCGGCCAAACAGCCAAGCTCATGGCTCAGAATAGAACGCAGATGTGTAGAAAGTGGGGAATCTGAACCTTTGCTACAGCTACTGGTATCGTTTTGGACTTAGTGCAGGCAACAGATGGCAACAGTAAAGTCATATCGTAGATACGCTTCTAGGCTCCGCTTTGAGGTCAACTGGGGCAGAGGCACAACTTCTTCCTTTCCTCAGGCGATCGGTTGGAATCTCGAAGATGGAATCGTCGTTTCCGATCTAAAAAGCATCGACAGCGTAGTGTTATCCGCCTTGGATTTGCCAGGCGAGTGCTACCCCTTTTCGAAGCATCCATCGTGGAGGGCAACCGCGGAGCCCCTAGCTAGATCCCCTTCCTCGAGTGCTATTTGTTAACACATCTCCAGCTACAGGCCGTGCTGGTGTTGTTGCGCCACCGCCCGCGGATGAGCAGTTGGGCCAGACTCTGGTCCGGGCGCCCGGAGCATCGAGAATCCCTGCGGCCTGCTACGTCTGCTCTCAGGTGCGGTGCTCGCTCCCGGAAAGTTTCGTTTCCACGTTCATAGGTGAGGGCTCCATTTGCAGCAAGCTACAGGGCCAATTCACATCTGCCCAGCAACGATGCAGGTGCTTGGCCCTCGGTCGTAGATGTGTCCATCGTGGAGAAGTGGTCCACTGGCTCCAGGGAGGAGCTGACATCTGAGATGCTGCGGCATGTGATGGCTCCAGGTACGGGGCGGACCACGCATTGGCACTTTATGGCTGGGAAGAGGCACCTTGTTTTCCCAACTCCACTTCGGCCACGATCCGGAGCCAGAAATCTTTGGAAGTGTGTGCCTGTGTCAGGTCGTTCGGCCTCCACCCAGCGAGATTCTCGGGTTAGCCAACTTCATGAGGCCCATCCGGAGCCTGGTCCGGGCCGAAGATGCGGATCTCACATGTGCCAACGGGTTGTTATCGGTTCTTGCATCTCTCCTTGCTGTCGAGGTGGGTCTTCATCCGATTGTGCTAGGCGGCTCTGGAGGTGTGCCACCTCAGCTTAATCCGTTGCTTGGACCTTCTCGCAGCAGACGATCTTGCAGGTGCTTCTACCCGCCCTGCACGGTGTCTGTATTCTTTCTGTCGCTCAGCGGCATTGCTGCACTTCTCCATCCGATGCAGTTGACCTATGCATTCTGACATTGCCGATGACAGGTCGCTTGAGCTCCCTGACGGTCGTGAACGGGAGGTCATTGAGCTAAGATGCGATGCTTTGCAAGCTCAAGGTCTCGATACACCGAGGTCTCACCTGATAGTGGCAGGCTCGGAGACAGGTTCTCTCCTGGTCTTGACCTCATGCACGTTGAGTTTCTGCTGCATTGACAGAGCTGATCCGGTGTACTGCAGCTCACTCCGCTTTTCAGGTCTACGATCTCCGGGCGAAAGCGAGAAGTCCGGCAGACTTGCAGGGGGAAAGTGAAGGCGGATTGTCTTGGACACAGCTCCAGAATCCTCCGCTCAGTCGTGCAGGCCCACCTCCGAATCCTGATGGTGACATCGCTCACTTCGAGGCAGTTCTGTGTGGCCGGGTACCGGGCTGGTCAACAGCTCTCACGCTTGCAGGGTCCAGTCTGGCTCCCGTCGGCATTCTCGACGGACGTCTACGTCAATCTGGCGGACTTGAATCCTTTGCCGTGGTTCTTTCACTTGCCTGTGGCACTTCAGGAGCTTTCTCTTTTCAACAGAACTGCCATGCCAGGCATTGGGGCCAACTCAGCGGGAGTGCGGGGCTAAAGAAGCCAGGCGGAGGCTACTTTGAACAGGCAGCCAGTCAGTCATGACAGCCTCTGACACGTCCACCCAGCAGGGCCTCAGGGAGTCTTCTCTTCCGCTCCTTTCGGAGCTTGGCATCGCGGCATGTGGCGTTGTGAGGTCTGACTTTGGCGAGCAAAATGGCATCCTGCCGGTGCCTTGAGCCTTGCGAGGCGCTTTGCCCAGGACCAAAGTTTCGCACCAAGGTCCGAGCCTTTTGGCTTTGACGGAGCCCCTGCCCCAGAATGCCAGGGGTGCCTGTGTCTACGTGTAGGTCCAAGGTCGGAAGCTTTGAAGCCAAAGCTCCCCTCTCCTTCTGCCCAAGGATTCCTCCGGAGTGCACGAGGCAGAGGTGGCTCCTGGGCAATCGACCTGCTAGGGAAATCGGCCGAGAAGGGCATTGCACCCTCACCTGTCCTGGTCGTCGCGCCAGATTTGCTGCGTGCGCAGCTCGGACATGGCTGCCGGAGATGCGCTCGTCTTTGCCGGGTGCCTCGGTGTTTCGTGCCAGTATGATTCTGCACGGCACGCGGTGGCACCCACTGATCTTTCAAGCCGTTTCAGATCCGTCTAGCCGCAACGGCTTCTCCACTTCTGAAGAGGGTGGAGGGCCATCATTGGACGACGTGCTGCCATGGACGTGGGCACGAAAGTGTCACGAATCCCAAGGCAGGGCACGATATGTAAGGCGGAGCGTGCTACGATGCAAACTGCCAAAACCCTGGCACAAGGAAAAGGGAGCGGCCAAAGAAGCAAAGGGAGCTGTCCTGGCACTTGCTTCACGACAGAAGATTGGAGATGTCAATCGAGCGCTTCGTGTAGCGCGGCATCAGATTTTTGGATATCCTCTTCTGTGAAAGGGTTCCGCGGTTTTGTGCAGCGCAGCGCAGGCATGTAAGCTGCGATCGGCCTGGGAGGCCGCCTCCCTGCAACTTGGAGCAGATTACCGTGTAAGTCTAGGTAGGAGGCCGCCACCGGATACTTGGACTTTGTGAGTCTGTTGACACCCAGGCTTCTGACAACGTCTGGTCAGAAGAGTCTTCAGGCAGATGTTGTCTCGTGCCTGGGATCGAACATTGACAAAAGCTGTGAAAAGCCATGAAATTTTCCATGCGACTGTGCGACATAGGTACACAACGTTGGTGGGTGCGAGTATGAGCAAAACATGGGAATGGGCAATCGGCATCTTTGCAGATGTGCTGCTTGGAAAAACTCAGAGGGGAAGATGCCGTTCCATGCTTGATGCCTTATTTCACTTGGAGGCTTTGGGTAAGTGAGTGTGAGTCAGTGTGAGATGTACCGAGGGCTCGCAAGGACCTGATCTTGGACAAGGCAGGGGCATGTAGGGGCTTGATCTTGCACTTTTGCTGGGTCTGCAGCCAAGGTGGCTGAACTCACACTTTTCACTGGCTTCGCCGCCTTGGGCAAGTGGGTAGCCGCGCTTTCCTCGTTTGCAGACTTGCAGGCTTGTTGCTGAAAGAGGGCCACGTCATTGAGACGCATGCAAGAGGCTTGTCTCCAGCAGGTTCAGCAGATAGAAGTGGACCAGCAAATGGCCAGCTCTGCAATGACTTCCTGTGCCGGACGTGACACATGGGCCTCAGCGATTGTACAGCCCCAAGATGTACTGGTCAACAAGACTACACATTGTCCCTGTTCTCGGAATGCTGTGCTGATGACTAGACTAGAATTACCAGGCTTTGAGTTGCGAGCTTCAGATGGTGTCCGTAGAGATTGACACAGCTCCTTGGTGGCAAGTACTAAGGAATAAAGCAGGTGCGGCTCGATTAAAGCAGCAAGGGGAGTACAGCCGTTGCAGGCTAGGACGAGCTTGCAGGTTCAGCTTCGACAAAGCGGTGTTTGCCAAAATGCCCAGGCTGTCGTCAATGCCGCAATGAGTGCAATGAGCGGTGCCGGTGGCTGGGTGTTGGCGCTGGCGGCACTGGAGGACATCGCTCGTTCTTGGAGGCTGAAAATCAGCATCTCAAGTTTGACTCGACTGCTAGACAGGATGTTGCCGCGCGCCAATCGATTGATGTGATATCGATAAATGCTGCTCTCAGCGCCACTGGCTTGAGCGACAGAGGAGTGTTGCCAGCTTCTGTGATCCAACGACGTTCTATTCGTTAAGCCTCATTGACCTTGCCAGGTGCCTGCGAGCGATCTGCGCAGTGGCAGCCTGCCATGTCCCTCTTGGAAGGATGCTTGCCGTCGGTACCAGACATCATATCTTACGGTGCAGCCGTAAGTGCCTGCGAGAAGGAAGGTCGGTGGGAAGAGGCCGTGTACCTTCTTTCTCGGCTGCCACAGGTCAGGATTGCCGGTGATGTATCTTTCTACAACGCCGTTATTAGTGCGTCCGAGAAAGGCAGTCGTTGGCAGATGGCTCTTCAACCGCTGCCCATGATCTCAGTCCTTCGGCTGGAAGCTGATGTGGTCAGCTACAGCAGTGCTATCAGTGCTTGCCAGAAGCGCGACGAATGGCGAGTGGCGCTGTTGCTGCTATCGGACATGGAGATGATCCATGTCAAGGTCGACACGATCGCTTGCAATGCGGCAATCTCGGCATGCAGCTGGCTGAAAGCACTCGGGCTCCTGAACACCATGCAGTTCTGCGCTATGCGAAGCACAATTATCACCTTCGGTTCAATCATAAGCTGTTTTGAGAACATTGGAAGATGGCAGCTGGCTCTTCAAATGCTACGTATTGGCAAGATGCAGACCCTGCGCTTGCAAGATATCACCTGCAATGCCGCCATCGGGGCATGCGAGAAGGGAGTCCGAAAGGCCAGCCAGCACGAGTCGAAAAAGGATGCTTACTGACCGCCCCGCTCGCAGGGAGGTTCTCTGAAAGAGTGTCGCACATGTGGAATCCGAGGCCTTGGACATCACCGGGACAGTCAGCTTTTGGCGGGTGCTAGAACTGGCTTCGGTTGGTCCTGACCCTGGCCTACCTGGAACTTGCGTGCAGCTGCGTGCAGTTCCTGTGTGCCTCAGAGCTGAGGTGTGAAGCTTGCCTTGCAAGGCAGCCTCGCCCTTGCGCGAGGCCTCGCAAGTTTCGGTTCTGCGGAGCTAAAGGGACGGGAGTCGCGATTGACCTCCGGCAGATTCGTTCCCACAGCTTTGCATGCTTTACTTCCAAGACGGAATTGTGCTTGCATCGCATGTTTGCTTGTGCTTCCTACTTGTTGCTCTGCCGACTTATCATCTACGGCCGCAGTTAGGATTTGCTTTGCGACTGTGTGGCAGGCCCGCACTCTCACGTGCTTGCCGACTTCCTCGGTGCCTCTTATCTTTGCATCCATCCACAGCAACAGGCCGGGCTTTCGCTGACCGGATGCCGGACGCCTTGCTCAAGCTGCTTTGCCTCAGCTCCCAGGGAGAGTTCGTAGCGCTGTCCACAGCTGGAATCCGGCAAGCCAACAGTCTGGCCAGCATGTTTGTCACGCCTTCTTTGGGAGCCCTGGCCCCCACCGTGGCCAGGGCAACGCTCTCTGACCTCGAACGTGGCGGATGGCCCCAGGAGCGAGAGATGCCAGAAGCGGTGTTTCTCACATCTTCTCACTCTCAAGCGGTGCTTCTTACGAAGGAACTTGGAGCTGCTGAGACACGCCGAGGAGGCGTGCTGGCCAAGGTGCACCCGGTGGTGCCTCATGAGAGCTGTGAATGCCAGGAAGAAGGTCTCCTCCTTCCGAGTGACTCCTTTGCATCCCAGCCTTGTAGTGGAGGGCTTACTTACTGCCTGCTGCTGCTGCTGCTGCAGTTGTGGCTTCCCAGCACCACCTCAAGCATGTTGAGGTGGTGCCTTCAATCCCTTTTTCCCTGGGCTGCTGTTAGTGGCATTCGCCGAAGGCGCGGATTGCACGTTCGGACTCTTTGCACGTTTCGCACACGGGCCTTCGAGTGGGCATGTCAATGTGTGTTTGCTTGTTCGTTTGCTGCTTTGTTCGTTTGTGCGTTCGTGTGTCCATACTGTATTCAATTGCACGATGTTGTACTATGTTATGCTTCTTGGCAACTCACAATCATAGTCGGTGGAAGCACACAGTTGCAGTGATGGTTTCTTCGCCTGCTGAAGCCGCGGCAAGGCGATCTTGCCCTCTTTGACTGCTCCCTATGTGTGCCCGTGACGCACTGGGCAAGTGCCGTTGGCAAGGCAGGCCACGAAGAAGTCCAGTACTCTTTATCGTAGTGCTTCGTCGCCTGGACTCACATGAGCCCTGGGTAGGCCACCGGCGCAACAATCTCAGTTGCGTGGTCTACCCGGAGGCATGGGTTGTTGGAGCAGCTGAAATTCAGCAATGTTTGTCAACCTGTTTCGGGGAAGGCCATGTGTCTTCTTCGTGAAGTGTGGTGACATGCTGGATGCCTGACACTCATACCCGGTACTGCGGTGCACTGGGGACGCATGCTTTGTGAGCTGTGGGTTAGACCGGATTTTCTGTTTGCGTGCATAATCTTGCACCAATTCTCGAGGTGTGGGACCTTGCGGAGAGGACCCATGTCCCAGTGCACAGCACCACTCTGGAAGGCATCCAGAGCAGTCTGTCGTTTGCGAACTGCCCTGCAGCCCTGATTGCGTGCCGCTGCGTGCCACCCTGTCCAGACACAGCAAGGTTTGGGAATGCTGCCGTATGCTGCAGCACTGGCTCATGACGCATGTCTGATGTGGTGAGCTTACATATTCCACGTGTACTGCTGAAAGCATGCTATGGGGCCAGTGGCCGATGACCAGTGTTTATTGGGGATGGTGTGTCATTGAAAATTTGGATAGCTGCCCTCATGCATGCAGTTAATTTCGTTCATCACGCAGTGTCACAGCGTGATGCGAACAGCTGACAAACATCTCAATCACGCCTCCAGCGTTGATGCTGCATGCCGTGGCACTGTCGGGCAGTGTCCTGGCATCTTGGGATCATGAAGCACTATGCGAGCTGACTCCCGAAGGTGTCGCGGCTGCATCATGGTATGATTTGGTATGATGGTAGGAGGCCAGACAAGGATATTGTAAATGCTGGACGGAGGAGAACACCTGGACGAGGCTATCAAAAAACAGTTGCAGCCACTGAATCTTGGCTGCTGATGTCCCCAAATGGCCGGTCATGTCACGTTTAATCTCTTCTCAAGCTGCATCTGAGTTTGGCAGCTTTGGCTTCGGACTGAGGGTTGGCGCGTCGCCTTTCCAGCAGCGCCTCTACCTTCGTGGCGAGGAGGCCGGGAGGTAAAGGCTGCACTGCTTTGCATTTCAGCACTTCGCACTTAGGATGCAGCTATGGCAGGTTCTTGATGTCGCACGAACCTCCTCGAACCCACCGCCAGAGGAGGCCTGTCGAGTGCTACTAGAAAGCACAGGTGATAGGGCGAACTGCTGAAAGCGCATGCCAGGAGCTACAGGTGGTTGTTTTGCCACTGAGATACGATGCCGCTGCGGACCTTCGTCTGCAGTCCGCTGCAGGTGCGGCGCAGCTGGGGAGTCTCCAGCGGCAGTGCGACGTGAGAGTCGTTTGCCTGGAGGTGACCTTGCAAAGATCAAGCAGTTACTGCGCGAGCCCCAAGCTCCGGATCCTTTGGCGCGGCTTGGCTGGCAGAAGACGACGCCTGCCTTTCCGCAAGTCCTTGCTTTGAGGCCGTGTGAATTCACGCCGCTACAGCTCGCCTCGCGCTATGGCCACTTGGAGGTGAAGTACAATGAAATGAATTCAGTCAGGGGCTGTCATGTGAAGCTCAGTGTGGGTGATCCCGCTTCCGCCCGGGCAGGTGGTTCGAGCACTTCTGGCCGCGGGCGCCGACAAAGATCGACAAGGAATCTCCTTAAAAGGTCGGTATCCATCCAAGCAGCACAGTTTGGGCCTTCCAGGTGGTCCGGGTGGTCCTTCTCTTTTCCACTTGCCTGCCCACCGCAGCATCGTGTGCATGTCTTCGGTGCGGTTACCTCTTCTTGAGTTGTGCGGTGTGTTGGCTATGTTGCTACTGAAGACAGACCAGGTGTTGTAAAGGCGTCTCTCATACCTGCGGCTTGTGGCAAGTGAAGGGATGTGAGCGCGCCAGCTTGTGTCTTCGAGGACTGGCCGAAAGCACACCCTTGTTGGAGGCGGTCGACCACCAGCACCTGCACGTTGCTGGCCTAATGTTCCGCCTGCCTTGTGGGGATAGTGCAAGCTACTACAGACCTTTTCAGGCCCTGCAGAAACCCCGGGGAAGCAAAGAGCACGTTTCAAGGAGAGCGCACGCACCGGTGCTCAGGTGGCTCGTCACTTGGTTCGCCTTCGTGCGGACATCGGCAAGGCCGGCCTCGGCGGAACGACGCCCTTGCTTGTTGCCGTCGAGCGAGGCGATCTGAAGGCAGCAAAGCTCTTGGTCGAGAGCGGGGCTGACAAAGAGCAGCCAGATGCAAGTGGCTTGGCACCACTGCATGCTGCCTGTGGACACCTGGATATGGTCAAGTTCTTGCTTGGCATGAGGGCGAATCAGAACGTGCAGGACACGAATGGAAAGACGCCCCTGCGCATCGCTGCTGGAATTGGCCATGCAGACGTGGTGGAGTGCCTTGTGCTGTCCGGTGCTGACAAGGACATGCCTGACGCTCTGCTAGTTTCGCCGCTGTGGGCGGCAGCCCGCAACGGCAGAAGCGATGTAGTCCAACACCTGCTTGATGCCGGTGCACAAGTCAACCAGGCAGATATCGATGGTGAGACGCCGTTGAGGGCCGCAGCTGAGCACGGTCACCTTGAGGTAGTTCTGCGTCTGCTAAGAGGACATGCGGATGTAAACAAACAGGACATTGATGGGAGAACACCGTTGCTGGCTGCAGCTCATGCCGGAAAGTTGGAGGTGGTCGAGATTCTTCTCCAATGGCATGCCATCGTCGATTGTATTGATTCAGAAGGTCAGACGCCCTTGCTGGCGGCTTCCGAGCATGGCTTCGTGGATGCTTGTCGCAGTCTGCTGGACAGGCATGCTGATGTAAATCATTGTCGGGCTGATGGCACGACGTCTGCCAAGCTGGCTGCACAGCGGGGCGAATTGGAGGTCCTGCGGCTCCTTCATTTCGCAGGCGCCTTGAATGCACCGCCTGTCTCGTGCGTGGTCTGTAATGCTTCTGAGCCTGGCAGAGGTGCTCTGGTGGACCACTCGGACCACGAGGGCGTCACAGCGCTGTGGGCTGCTGCCAGCAGTGGCAAGCTCGAAGCGACTTGACCGCGTGCACCTGCAACTTGTGATGTCACTGTGAGCTGCAGAGCAGCTTCGGGCTGGAGGTCGTGCAGTACTTGCTGGAACAGCGTGCTGATGTAGCCAAAGTGTGCAGAGGTGCCACTGCCAAAGCTGAAGTGGCTGCGAGTTCAGCTTCGCTGACTGCCCTTGCACAGTATTTGCTGTGCTGCGATTTGTCTGTAGAGGCGGGCAGAGCTGCCTGCAAGCCGCCTCCCAGCGCTGCCATTCGGAGGCGGTGGCGGTGAATGCCACATGTGGACGTCCTTTTTTGCTTTTTCGTAGGCTGCCACATTTGGTCTGCATCCTGAGTCAGGTGGTTTCGCTCCTGACACCCTTGGACCACCAGAGCAAGCGCCGCAAAGTTGGCGAGTAGCGAAGAAACCGCGTGAATGGGTTTGCACCGACGGGCCTGCTGCTTCACTAAGTGAACGCCCTCGTATCACCCATGAAATGATGCGACGTGTGGAAAAGATAATTCATCAATAATTTTGCACGTGCGTGCTGTATCGTGCTATTGCAAAGAGGAAGTCTCTGGGCCCATGCATGTGCATTCTCCATGGCAGATGGTGGCCCTCCGCGTCCTCCCTCGGCTGTGCCAAGCTGCTGCGAGATCTTCGTGAGCTTGGGCCCCGTATGCTCAGACTGTGACTGGACTTCAGAAGGTTTTGGGAAACTTTGTGGCCAATCAGCCCTTTCCCAGTCAGAACCTGAATTGTGCTTGCAGCGAGGCGCAGATGGTCGACCTGTGGTTTCGATGGGAAGCCGCGGCCTTGCAGAAACACCTAGCTGGAGATTCAAACTAACGGTGCGGAGTGTGAGAACGTCATGCAAGCATCTGTGCGCCGCGATGTGTCAAGAGAGAGCGCTCTCTCGGTTCAGAAACTCTGCATCCATTCTGGCCGTGCGAGAGTATCTTGCAGTTCTGTTGGAAGGTAAGCCCTGGAAGCCTGCCACGATGTTCGAGCCCTCTCTTTAGAGCCATGGCCCTTACGCTGTCCATCGGACTTCTCAGTGGCCGAACTACCCAGGAAGGGCCTCGGAACTGCAATATCCTTGTCAAAATGCTATCATGTTCAGATTGATGTCGCGTCCGTCTGACATGTGGTAGGTTTCTGTGGACGCGGATGTCTCGGGCGCCGAGCTGCAGCGTCGAGCAGAGGTGGGCATTGTTCAAGCTCGTGTAAGGTCCAGTCGCATAGGCAGTCTTCCTTGGCTACAGACAGGCCGCACTGCGGACGGAGTTGGCCGGCTTGGCGACTTCGCTTGAGTTTGCATTGTTTGAGTGTCTGGTTTCAGTCCCCATAGCTCGTGCATTCCCCGGCATGCTTGTCCCAGGTCACTGCTGCAGGAAGCACCCTGCTGCTTGGAGCAAAGAGGGACTTGCTTGTGTTCAGCTCTCTGAGAGTCTCAGGACCGGGTCTGAGACGCTCAGACACGCAGGTATCCGTGATGGCGATGCGCTCAGTGCAGTCGCAGGACCGTTTGCAGAGAGAAGACGTTCTTCACATATTCATGGCTTCGCGGCCGGCAGGAAATGCCCCTGACAGCGTGCCCAGTGCGAGATTCATGTCGGCCTTTGTTTCGGGCTTAGCCCAAGAAGTTCCGTGTCCCTTCTGATTGCTGCAGCATCTGCGCAGACACTTCTATGATAGCTCAGGCTCTGATTCGTGGCGATGGAAGCGTGGCTGCTTGGGGCGACAGAGCATGCGGAGGCTTGCTGTAGTCCTGACACGAGCTCAGCGTGAGCGTTCGGCCACTTTGCAGGTGACTGCAGCCCTGTCATAGATGAACTCTTCGCCGTGACACAGATCCAGGCAGGGCATTGGCTTTGGACTCCACACGCTTCCAGCTCCGGCGGTTACGCCAGACCTCGTCCTCTGCCTTTGCAGCCTTGCGCCGCGATGGTGGGGTGGTGTCCTGGGGTAATCCGAGGACCGATGCAGCCGTTTTGGACTTGGGTTTGGTGCGGTTCAGGGTGGGTTCCCCCTGTAGCTTCTTTCAGTATCCTTCTCTGCAGTTCCCTGAATTTGATCGACGCCATGGCCAGGCTTGTCTCCGAGCAAACAATGGCAAACAAACCCTTCTTCTTGCTCAGGGCAGTGTCAGCGGAGGAGCAAAAAACGAAGTTCACTTCTCTCGCTTCCCGCGAGAAGAACATCTTGATGCACTAGTCAACTGGATTCAGGCCTTTTCCAGTGTCTTTTCTTGTGATGGGCTTTGCTGCAAGGGTCTTCCTCCTGCTACTGGAGACGAAACTTCGCCACGTGCTCGGATTCTCCGCGCTATGCTCGCTCCATCTGCTGCTCTGCTCAGATCCGATCTTGCGCAACACTCTTTCCAAGATGAAATGTTGCCTGCGCGGAAAGGCCCTTGCTGCACTTGAGTTGCCTGTTCCTCGACTTTCCTTTCTATGCAGCTGGATCACCTGGCCCATGGAGTCGCAAAACGGAGTCTGCTTTCGCATTGAAAATGCGGAGGACGAAGACGCTGGCGCCTTAATTGCCGCAATCACGGGTCCGACGGACTGCATTTGCCCTCAGAACTGGCGGCCCCTTGACGCGGAGTGACATCATTTGCAATTCCCATCTGACCAAGCTCTCCAAATCTGCGCCGCCGAGCAGAAGGTGAAGTCCTCCTCTGACGCCAGCGCGTCCTCGTCGTCTTCGTCGTCGTCCAGTTCCTCCTAAAAGGATAGGACATGACGTGCGTTTTTTCCCTTGCACCTGCATGCTGTGACTTGTGGCCGTGGCCGTAGCCCGCAGTAGTAGTAGTAGTAGTAGT
>CAJNDV010022336.1:75738-93497 GCA_905221635.1 Symbiodinium sp. CCMP2456
TAGTAGTGGTAGTAGTAGTAGTACAAGTAGCAGTAGTAGTAGTAGTAGTAGTAGTAGTAGTAGAAGTAGTAGTAGTAGTAGTAGTAGTAGTAGTACTACTACTACTAGTAGTGGTACTAGTACTAGTACTAGTACTAGTACTAGTATTAGTGCTAGTACTAGTACTAGTACTAGTACTAGTACTAGTACTTGTAGTAGTCGTAGTAGTAGTAGTAGTAGTAGTAGTAGTAGTAGTAGTAATAGTAGTAGTAGTAGTAGTAGTAGTAGTAGTGGTAGTAGTAGTGGTAGTAGTACTAGTAGTAGTACTAGTACTAGTACTAGTAGTAGTAGTAGTAGTAGTAGAAGTAGTCGTCGTTGTAGTACTTGGTAGTAGTCGTCGTCGTAGTAGTAGTAGTGGTGGTAGTGGTAGTGGTAGTAGTAGTCGTGGTTCTCGCGCTTCTTGCAGACGGGGCTCGGGTGCAGCAGGAGCGACAGCTACTCCGCAACGCTTCTTCTTTTTGTCTGGAAAAAAGTCGGCGCAGGCTCCAGTTGCTTGCTTGGCTTTACTTGCCTCCGGCCAGCTGCGAGGGAAAGCAGCAGAGCTCGCAGGTGCCTCTGGGTGGTTTTCACCTGACTTGTTCATGATTTCGTGCATGTCGGAGTTTCTTTTCAACTTCCGCTTTTTCCATAATGCAAGTTCGTTTTGGTAAGGGTGTGCCAAATGCAAGCACCTTCGGGGAGGTGGGGCAGTTTTCCGACCGTCTGCACCTGCTTCATCTTCGGCCGAAGGCTTTGGAAAACCATTCTACATAGTGGATCTTTTGTGCTTTGTGGTGTCCCTTCTCCCTGCTATTTGAGTTCTGCCTACAGGGATGTGGACGACATCATCGGCCAAGATTGTCGTCCCTGCATCATGCATTGCTCAAATCCTACAGTATGTTGAGGACGTGAATTTGCTTTCGGAGCCGGAAAGCCTTTGGAATGGACGGGCTGCGCGCACCGCAGGGCATCACAAGTGACCCAGAAAAGCGCGGGGGCGAGGGCCAGGACGGCAGCGGAAGACCTATGAGCGGTCCCACAGACAGATGCATGGAGTGTGGGAAGGCGTTTGGGGGTTCAATGGTTTCAAAATTTTGGGGGTTTCGGGTTTTAGATGATCTAGGGTTTTGGTTTTTTGGAGTTTGGTTTCGCTTTGTAGGGTTTATGGTTTGTAGGGTTTGGGGTGCATTAGGCCAAAGGCAAAGGGGGTTAAGGGCTTACATTGTATGGATTTGGGGTTTAAAGGCGGGGGGGAGCCAGTGTTTACGGTTCAGGATGGTTTGGTGGTTTAGGGTTCCCGATGCAAGGTCAAAGTTGAGGCGGGGCAAGGATGGCTGGGAGTTGGGGTTAGGGGGCTTCGAGTCCAGGGCGTGCGGGATTTAGGGTTGAGGGGTGTGCAGAGTGTAGGGTTTAGCTGGGACAGTGCACCCCGCAGCGGTCTTGTCCACAGGGCTCCCCTATTAACCCTCTGCTGATAGGTTCGGGGTGTTTGATTGGTGCGCTTGGAAAGCAAAGAGTGATTTGCACACTTGGCCATTGGCTTCTAGGAGCCAAGGGCTTACACTTTTCAGGGCTTCCAGAAGAGAGGAAGCAAGACACAAACGACACCAAAAAAGACACAAGCAACACTGAAAGCCACGACGCAAGCAAACACTACCCGTGGGGACATATTGAACGGTTGCGGCCTGGCATATGTTCTGTCGCACTCCCCAGGTGAAGGTTCGTGGCGAAAAGCTGTCACAACGTTCTCCCAGGACCGGTGGAAACAGCAGTGCCGTGCACAAGCAGCTGGTCAAGGTGAAAGAGTGCCTCCTCTGAAAGTACAGGTAGCTCCACTTGCCGTTGTGCCCACAGGGAGAGCTTCTGCTTAGCCAAGGCTGCATGCCTCTGCATGTGCTTTCGCAGCATTGCGAAAGGACGCAATATAGTTGAAGTAGCTGAAATTTAATCAGTTCAACGCCAATGCTCGCCAGGATGGAAGTGTCGTCACCTGGGGCATTGACCAGCGCTTTGGCAAGCTTCAACAGCGTGCCTGTGAAATTCAGACGTGCCTTGCGCTACGTGCTGCCCCAAGGTCTGGAGGGAACAGTGCAATGGTGCAATCCCAGCTTGTGAACGTAAAGGACTGAACAGTCATAAAGCAGCTTCGGCTTTTTAGCGTGTTTGCCCATATTGGATTGCAAGACTGAGGAGATCTGCTCGTCGACCTTCGCCTTTGCTGCCTTGAGGGATGATGGCAGCCTGGCAGCAAAGGGCAGCGCCAGAATGCGACGGTTGGCTCAACATTGCCCGAGGTAGGGTGGTGACCTGGGGCTCTGCAAGTGTTGGTGGAGACAGCAGCTCTGCCCTCCGCCTTGTCTGTTCTCACTCCTGGAAAGCTTTCCGGTCCTGGCCTTCGTAGGTGCGAGCGCAGCTCACCGACGTCCGGCAGCTTTTCGGATTTGCCAATGGCTTCGCTGCTATTCGGAGACTTGCCACGGCCAGATGTGTGCAGTGTGCTGTATGCCCAGCCTGAGAGCAGCTAAGTATGTGCAGGCTCGGCCGCTCGAGGCTAGTTGAGCGAGCAAAGTCCAAGCAACGACAGAACCCTTGCGCTTTTCAATGCTCTTCAAGCATCCACTGCTCCAGAAGTTGGAACTGCCTGGGCACAGCTATGCCTTGACTTACATGCATCCCCCCGTGTAGGATGTAGGACAAGGCACACAAGGAGAAGAAAGGACCGTGTTTGGTACCACACGATGCAAGATGCTCTTGTCCTGGGCTACTGTGACAATCGTGTCTGCCGGGTATGCACGGTGCAAAAATCTCCAAGATGTGAGGATGGATGGTCAGCCGATTGTATGGGGTGATGTGCCATCTGGCCGAGACGGCATCTCGGTTGAATTACTACCGTCGGCATTATTTGAGGGCGCTGCACCGAGCGGCCGTCTTTCCACCACTTGTAAACAAAACGGCCAGGCAGGTTATCGCGTATTTGCTCTGCAAGATCGCATGTCAGGCACAAAACTACAGCAAGAGCTCCGTGAAGTGCGCCGTGTGTACGCAACGGACTCCTGCGGGCGATAAACATGTTAGAGCCATGGGGATAGAGGGTGCTGTCGATCTTGTCGAGTTCGCAGTTTGTACAGATGCAGCCTCAACAGGATTCGGCTTGCGCTGCCCTGCGAGCAGATGGACGTGCTACTTCTCCGCATCCCCTCTGCGCTTCCCAAAGCTCAACAAGACATGATCCCACGAAATTAGTAATCATTCACTGGGGCATGTTGTAGCTATGGCTATGGATTGTGTCCAGCGGCACGTGTTCTTCTTGGCGTGAACATGCACGCATCACAGAAAAGAATCGCCAGCATTGGGAAAGGACGTGTGACGTGTGCATGCTGTGCCCCATTTCGAGGTTATCACCTGGGGCGCCCTGGGTCAAAGTGTTCCGCACAGGTGGACTAACGGATCGAAGTACGAGCATGGAAGCACGAGGCAGTTCGCTGTGTCTCCAAGCTGCTAGGCATCTCCTCCGCATCCGGCAAATTTGCACAACTCGCTCAGCATTTGCAGCTGTCCGACTCACAGCGGCATTCTTCTCGCAGTCATCGCATCACCCGAGCATAGTCAGTAGCAGCAGACCCTCAGTCCAGGAGATGATGGCAGTGTCGTCGCTTGGGGCCGTTCCGACGCAGGCCAGCTTCCTGCTTCCGTACGGCATGAGCTGTTTTTGCCGCAGGCGGAGACTGTAGATCTGTCCAGCATCTGCTCTTCGAAGTGAAGCAGGCTGCCATCAGAGCACTGACATCGAGAGAACATGCCTGTAAAGCCGCAAGATGAGAACACCGGGCTTTGTCATCAAGTCACACGAGATGCGCACGGAATTGCAATATGACGAAGACAAAGCCAGCGGAATCTTCGAAGCTTGCTCCGCTGCCCGCCCTTGTCCGTTTCGCCAGCTGGCAGCGACAGACTCGGCTTTCGCGGCGCTGCGGGCAGACGGCCACGTGATTGCTTGGGGCGATTCCAAAGGCCGAGCTTTTCTCG
Organism: Symbiodinium sp. CCMP2456; assembly: GCA_905221635.1. Taxonomy (NCBI): domain Eukaryota; class Dinophyceae; order Suessiales; family Symbiodiniaceae; genus Symbiodinium; species Symbiodinium sp. CCMP2456. The sequence continues at coordinate 79,783 of CAJNDV010022336.1, forward strand.
AGTTTGTTTTAGAGTCCTCACTCGGAGGTCTGCAGACATCTTGGCTTCTGTGTAAGCATGGCATCCTTTGAGGCGGTGGGAACTCTGTGCCCGTGACGCATCAGCTCCAAGGCCGTTGCGAGGGGTTTCCTGGATGTTTGTGGAAAAGTTGGCCCTTGAGGCATTCGCCACGTCTACGCGACTTCTGCAGCATTCTGCGCTCTCACGGTCGACGGTGCCCTCGTAGCTTGGGGTGACTCTTGGCCATATTGTCATATGGTGGCTGCGGGAAGCAGGTGCTGGGCGGTCATTTCCAAGTACTGTTGAAGGGCACTGTACTCGAGGATGCAGCACGCGGTGGAGACCCCGCCGCGGAGCTGCGTCTTAGACAGCAGGAAGCCTTGCAGTCTCCGTAGCACCAGCTCGGCAGTATGCTTCACAACTGTGACCCTTCTGATCATTGGCCATCGGCACTGCAGGCACGATGTGGAGCAGATTTTCCCTGCGTCGTCCGCCTTCGCCGCCCTACGGAGAGACGGCACTCTGCTGCAAGTTGCACACGGACTTAAAGTTCTGAAGCTCACTTCGGAGTCATTGCCTCACGGAAGGCTCTGTAGTGGCCTGGGGTGAAGCAAAGAACGGTGGCGACTGCAGTTTCTTGGCTTTGCAGTGTTGGAGCTGTTCGTACCATGCAGGCATGGCAACAGCTCATGCCAGAAAATACTCGCCAAAATGCAGCACTGACTCTCGTGAACTACTTGAAGATTGTTGAGGCCTGCAGGCCTGCAGCGACTTGATCCCCCTGCATCTCAGCGGCGAGGCTTGGGCTGCAAACTTCTCGAAGTAGCAGAAGTAGCTGAAGCTGACCCTGTCAGGTCTTCGCTCGGGTCTCACCGCTGGCACCGCAAGACTGAAAAAGGCGTTGCAGATCTGAGCGCTTGCGCCATCGGGCAACAATGCCGAACACAAGATCTAGACTGGGTTCTGCTGGCCACTAATCACTGATATCGAAGATGGCTCAGTTTGAAGGGCTGGCCCTCAGACCCGAAGACGCTAAGCGTAGTTGTTTCCTGCGGCAGAAGCTAGGGTGCAAGCTTTTGCTTTGGACAAGGGTTGGAGTGATGCTGTGCAGCAGCAGGGTTCTTGTCTTGCAGTACCGCACTGCCGCGTTCAGTCGTAAATGGATTTTGAGGCTCCGTTCTTCTCCTTGGCCTGCCGGGGAAGCTCACGGCGCCTTTGCAACAGCTGCCTCGACAGTGTCGGACCCAGGGCTGCTCAAACAGGCGCTCTTCGCCTTTGCCCATCTTAGCTCTTCGCAAAGTTGCGCTCTTTAGGCATGTTGCGGACCGGCCCATCGAAGAGATGCTTCTGCCGGGCTACGAGAAGGACCAGGCACGCCCCCAGACCCTTCCGCTTCAACGGCGCCCTAGTCAGAGAAAATCCTGCGAGGTCTTTCCCACGCTTGCTCGCCATGCAAGAAGCGTCCCTGGCTTAGAGCTGGGTTTGGATCTTGAATGACGCCGTTCATACATTGTCAATGTTGCTTGTTTAGACAGCTGTGGTGGAGTTGAGTCATGGGCCGCACCTGAAGCATGCACTGCATGGAAGCACGCCGACACGAGACTACAAGCGAGGTCGATGTGCCTCCTCTCTGCACTCTGGAGCGGGATGTGCTCAGGCATTTCCGGTGCGTGTCTTGCAGTTCCACACCGTCGTAGGCTAGAATGGCAGTTTTGCAGTTTTGCATTGACCAGCCAATTTGATGGCATAGTAGGTTGGGGTTGCCAATGCAAGTGACCTGTCGCAGGCATATCGTTGCGGGCATCAACCCCATGCAGGCGCACATCCGTGTGATGCGACGTCGCAATGACTCTGCGGTACGCGCCTGGCCAGGCCTGGGTTTGACCGCGAGGCCGGGATGAGACGCAAGGAGCTTCTAGTGGCTTCTACATGCAAATTTTTGCAGACAGTGGCAGTGAGCCAGGTAGATCGTGGGAGCGAAACAGTCTCGCCGGGAATTCAATAAAGGTTGTCTCACCACGTAGAGCATGCGGGTTCCTCGCCTGTTCTTGCTGACAGGCCAGCTTTGTTCTGCCAGGGTGATCGGGAGTCTAGGTCGCTGAATAGACTAGGACCTTGATGCTGGAACCATGTCATGGCACCGTCCGGTGGTAGCTGTGATTATGACGGCTGTCATGCCAAGCAGAACTCTGCTGAACCCATCTCGAATTCGTTCTGTAAGCCTCCGTCAAATCTGCCTGGGAGCCCTGAGCGACAAACAGATCGGCTCCGGATACGGCACAGGTCAGCAAGTGACTCCCGTCACGTACGGGTGGTGGACACCCCGTAGCCAACCAGCTGCTCACACACTGCGCCTTACGGTTTCAGTGCTCGTTTCTTCACTGACTTTTTATCACAAGTGATGCGATCCAACCGAACTACTGCAGAACCGTTTCTGTCGATGTAAGAGGTGCAGGTATCCAGAACCGTCCCGCAGAAGGCTTTCCTAGCAGCATCTCTTAGCCTGTGCTCGCAACCTATATGCAGACTGTCGTCATTGAACTTTGTTGACTTCATGGACTGCACCGCTAAGCCGAATGCAGCAGTTGCACCTTGAGTCATTGTGTGCATGAGTCGAGCAGCTTGGAAAAGGAGTGACTGCCATCATTAACTTGCGCTGTCAATGGCTCTCCTCGTATTATTTATGAGGATTCCCGAAACGACCAGCCGATTTCAGGACCGGTACCCTACCGTCATGATGCCGCCATCAATGGCATGTCCTCTAGTCCAGTAGTCGCCCCGCCTGTGGAGGAGGCAATGTCAGGCCGTTGAAGGTGGTGCCTTAACACCTTTTGCTCCAAGTGGCGATTCGATTCAGCTGGGGATTGGTCGCAGGCCTGCGATGCCAATGTGCCTGTTGAGAGCCGGGCACCAAGTGGACAGAGTCTTGAGTGTGGCAGTGACCGGAGACCACACCGCCAACAGCAGATATAAACGCCTAAGGTTGGGGCGAGGAGCACCCGCCCATCCGACTTCCTGTATCCGCACTGAGCTTGGCATTGGTCAGATTTGAGCAGATGTCGGATGCGACGCAAGTCCAGGCTTGGCGGATACCAGTGCCGGAGTCTTCTGAAGACGAGCCGAGGCACAGCCGATCATCTGGAGCAAATGCGTCACGAAGCCGAAGCACAATAGTTGCTGACATGCCAGGATGCCACAGCTGCCTTTCGCCACTCGCCTTGTGGAGACGTCCGCAACAGGCGGGTGGAGTGGATGCATGACATTCGACGTCCTGCTTTTCAGATGTGCAGTTGCTCGCACTCATGTCCAATTGTTAACCATCCGATATTCGCAATGTCGCTATGGTGTGCCAAACTGCAGTAGCGACAGGCTACTCCACGGAGTGTCGTAGCACCAACGTCAAAACCCATTCGACATTGCCTTTTCTCAACAACGTTTTGCAAAGACATGCCCCCCTGACTTTGCAGAGCGTCTGGCGCTCTTCTCCTCACCGCTGCTGTCGATGCAGCAAGTCTGGGCCGCAGTTAGAGCGCGAACAGCGCAGCATCTGCTGTATCTAACAGTGCGGGTGGCCTCAAAGCAATGCTTGGATGTGCTTAGTGGCGGCAGACCGGCTCTAAGGGTGGAAACACCTTGGCAGACAAGGACGCCGTCCAAAGACTGAAGGCCTGCCATTGCAGCGCAGCAATGCAGCATGCAGCAAGGCCAAGCTCGGGAAGACCCTCAAGACTCAGTGAGCATCAGCATGGGCTGTTCGGATTTGAGGTGTGCTATCACGATAAGAGACACTTAGAGGTATCACTGCACTTTCATCTTGCTCGCGCGTGGCTCAAGGGCAGGCTGCTCCATTGCTCTGCCACCAAGTCCTAGGGGGGAGCGGTAGGTCAAAGCCGGTTCATGGCTTTGAAATCCAAGCTGGTTGAACTTTTCCCATCCTTCATGGCACCACCCAGCAAAACACGCATATGCCCCATGCCTTATCATAGCAGCTTTCAGCCAACCTATACAACACGCGGAGCTGAAGTGAGGCATACAGCGAGTGTTCATACATGCACATTTCTCGGACCGTAGTAGACATTAAGTCGCGCAGCGCCAGTTGACCAGTTGGGGAATCGACGCCTTGGCGCGAGTGCGTCGAGGACTTGTTCTTTCGTGTTGACAGCGCAGTCGCGAATGCGAAGGTTCCAAGGTGTATCAGCTGCAAATTGCTCAGGCTCCTGGTTATGTCTTCGGCCGCGGCCTCGGATGCAGAACCGCCCGAACATTGGCCATACTTGTCGTGCTAGGCGCATCCATGCTCCGCAGGTGTAGCCGAGTGTACAGAACCTCGGGCTCCAGCTGAGCATTCTGTTCAGGTGTGAAAGCTACACCCCGTGCCATGAAAGGAAAGCAGACAGGGACGAGTTTGCAGAAGAAAACGATCGAAAGCGACGAAAGCGAGGAGCAAGAGAGCGATGCAGGATCCTTCTTTGGTTCCGAAGCAGAGGTGCTTCAAGATGGTGAGGACACTGGGGAAGTCTTGTCTCCGTTTGGCCCAGAGACCTTTGCCAGCGCAGAGCTGTGCTGGGCCCACGCGGAGTCTGCGCACGGCTTCTCACTGAAGGCGCTGCGCCGGCGGGTGGGAAGGAACGAGTGGTCCGACTATCATCGAATCCGGCTTGTGAACTACTTGCGGAAGCTGGGGCCCGAAACTGCTTGCCACGAGGCCTCGGCAATGGCAATGCTAACGGCCGAGTCACCAATTTGGGAGCGTGAGGATTTGCTGATGCCCGTCTTAGCAGATGATCTGCTCTTGTTCGATGCCGTGGAGGAGAGCGAGAACGAAAGTGGAGAATCCCAAGCGCTTGCTGGACCTCACGAAAAGGGAAAGGGGGGAAAGAATCCTGTGACTGCGAGCACCTCAGAAACTGAGGTTCATCGAATACGTGCAGAGCTTGAGAGTCTTAGACGACTCATGTCTTCTACTGACGACGGTGCCACACGCGTTGTGACGTCATCAGACCTGTCCTGGCAAGCCTCTCGAGCCTTGCGCACTGCTGCAGAGGCTCTGCAGGAGTGGCTTTCGCCTCGCCGTGAGCTGGTGGCGGGAAGACAAGTCCTGAACTTCGGATGTGGTGCCAACGTCCTGGGTCTGGTGTGTGCCCAGCTCGGTGCTCAAACTGTCGCGGTCGATGCCTCTGTGGAGAGCCTGGCGCTGGCACAATCCTTGGCAGAAGCTAACCTGGCACAGGGCACCCAAATCCAGCTGCTGCGGGGTGACCTTCAGAACCAAGCGAGCCACGCGATGAGTACCGGACTTGCCTGTGACGGACTGCTTTGCGAGCACCTTCTTGTGAGACCCTCCCTGACAAATTTACTCCAGGTGCTAGCTGCAAGGCAAAGATACTTGCACCGCGCTGAAGGGATGCTCAAACCCGGGCCGCGAGGGTCAGCAGACGGACAGCAGAGCGGCTGGATGTTTCCACGATCTGCTTCCATACATCTGTCGGCGTGTGACTTTTCTAGGGAGCTGGACGAGGAAAAGGCTCTCCATGATGTGCTGGGCCTGAATCTGACGTACTTGGCGCCGCGTGCACCACGAGCAGGTTCGGTGGCGGTGCTACGTGCGCGGCTAGAGGAAGATCGAATTGCTTCTGTGGAGCCCTATTTTCTCCTACGAACCGATCTTTGCACAGCGCAGGCAGAAGACATCTTCGCAAGAAGGCAGTTCCGGATTGAAATTCGGCCTGATGCAAGTCTAACATCCTTAATGCTGGAGCTTCGGCTGGATGAGGCGGGTGAAGATGCACCACACATACAGACCGTGCTTCACCTGACAGAGAGCGACCAAAGTCTGCTTTGCCTGCGCGGGCGGGACTTCTCCACTGTCGAGGGCTATGTCTCTGGAGCTCTGGACGTGAACCTGCAGCTGGCAGTGGCATTGACAGCAACTTCAAGGTCTGGGGATGCCAGCAAGTGCTTGTCGGCAGACTTCGAAATTCCCAGCGTAGAGTGAGGGACGGGCTACTCGGCCTGCGAAACATATCGCCCGTGGCCCGTGTCTGCTGCTTCTGAGAAGTTATCTGATGCATGATCATATGGGCGGGGGTAATGTTCGAGTGCAGTACATTGCTGGCCGGGTGTGTTCGAGGACTCTGGGGCTTAATCATGTTCTCTAACAGCGATTTCAGTACATGCTGGTTGCAAGGTCTGAAGAGGGTTGCTGCGGTGAAGCAGCTCTCGTCGCCCGAACCCTTAAGACAAACGCCGTGCACAAGCGCTCGTTTGGATATCTTCTGTTTCTGCATCTCGGATACGTTACCCGGTCCTGCGGGACGGGAATCAGAGGCAGCCATGTGCTGCCAAAAGCCTTCTCTTGACCTGTAACCGGACCGCACCTCCAGTCCCAATGTCCACGGAGTCGCAAGCGTTGGACATCATTCCGATTAGCTCGTGCAACGCCTGACTGTTGTCTCAAAGGCTGCAGAGAGACACATGCCTTTGATCCCATGCCAATCCACACTGAACACCCTGGAACACCGATTCGCGTATCTTGGAGGGCTACTTGGGATGCGGAATCGGGGTAGGAGAGCAAGGCGCACGTTTCTCATGCAGGTTTGACTGGGAACAGTATGGTGTAAGGTAGTGGTCGTGGCCAAGTATTTAAAGCTAAGTCTTGTTCCGACCCTGCTTTGCCAAGGCCTCTGGCAAAGCCAAAGTGCCTCCGTCCTTGAACAATGGCCAGCGCAGGGCTTATCTTGGCCAATGTCCTCGAACGTGCGAACTGCAAGAACAAATTCCTTTTCAGGATTCAGATCCAGAAGAAACTGGGTGCAGGCTGCTTTGGTGAGGCATCGTGCGTGCATGTGGGCACTGCGTTGTCTTGAAAGCACCGCCCCCTGCCTGTCGCGAGGTATACAGGGGGTTCCATACCGGCACCAAGGAGGATGTAGCCATCAAGTTCGAGGTTCGCTAGCATGCTTCGTGGTTTGGATGGTCAAACAGGTAGGAGAATCTTTGGTTTTCAATTCGCAGGCATTGCAGAACCAGTCGCTCCAATTGCGGCATGAGGCTGGATCAACTGGACACGGCTGGGTTTGCCGTCTCTCAGCCATGGAATCTGCGTTAGTTTGCCAGGGTGAGATGCTGAACTTGCTGCGGCTTCCTACGCAACCTCAGGGCTTTGCCAAGTTCTTTTTTTTTGGCCAGGAGGCTGGGATCTATGGATGCAGATGCTCCAGTGTACTGCGATGGATCGGCGGCTCTGTGCTTGTTTCTTGCGCGGTGCGCTTTCTGAGGGCAATTTCAATTGCCTGGCCATGGAGTTCTTGGGCAAAAGTCTGGAAGATCACGTGCAGTTGCTGCCCGGCCTTGATTCAAATTTGCAGCAAAGGGCTTGTGAAGCGAGGAGATCTGAGACTCACCAAGCAACCTGAGGTGCGGCGGAAAGTTTTCATCCAAGACGGCATGTCTGGTCGCGCAGCAGGTGGGGTAGGTTGACACAAGGACAGATGTAGTAGCCGCATAGATGAACGACATCCGAGAACGACAGGGCAGTGCAGATGTACACACAAAAGCGAAAGAGCCGCATGGGTTGGGCACTAGAGCGAGCCGGGCTGCATCACCAGGTGCTCATGCGAATCGAGTACCTCCACTCCAGAGGTCCCAGGGTCCGAGGGGATAATGTTTTTGCTTCCAAAGTAAACCGGGGGAATCGAGCGGCTAGTACGGATGTTCCGGAGCCCTAACAAGCATTGTTTGCGCACAGGAGTGGTGCACAGAGTGCCTTGGCTGATTTAGCTAAGGTCAACTGCGGTGTGTTTGTGCTTCAAGACGCCGTCGCTGTGCCAGTTCTCCTGCGCCCATTTCTCCTGTACGGCCCATTACGGCCCAAGAACTTGTTCTAATGCCCCCCAATTGCGCTAGGTACTTCTGAAGTCTTGCTAACATGATCTCCAGCTCAGGATATCAAGCCGGAGAACTTCATGTTTGGTGTTGGCAACAAAGTGCACCTCGGATACAGCTCGTGGTGTGCTTGGGGCCCGCTAGCCTCCGTCTCCACTGCAATCTGTTATCCATAGAATGCAGATCTATCGTTGTCTTCACTCCGTCTGCAGAACATCTCGCCTGAGGCACCACCTCTACCTGATTGATTTCGGCTTAAGCAAGAGGCCTGTATGCTCCAGGTGCCACTTGTTTCCAGCGTGCCGGATGTGCCAGATACTGGGACAAGAAGCATGTGCCGTCCACCCAGAAGCTGAGCCTCACCGGTACAGCCAGGCAGGAAAGCGGCACTCTCGATTGACGGAGTGTTGTGTCGGGCTCGGTTGCAGGTATGCATCCTTGAACGCCCATCGTGGCTTCGAGCAAAGTCGTCGCGATGACTTGGAGGCTGTTGCCCCAAGTTCGAAGACCTCGACCCCGAAGTTGCTTTGGAGAGGCTATCGGGCACATGCTGCTGTACTTCCTCCGCTCCTCACTCCCTTGGTCGGGCCTTGAAGCGCGAACCAAGAAGGCTGCATGGCTGTCGCCGCGTCCGGCTTTGCGGTCCTTCCTGGTCCATGACCGTTGAAATTTTCTGCACAGGAGAAATATCAAAAGATCAAGGAGAAGAAGGATCCGATTGTTACTAGAGATTGTTGCACGGCACGTGCGGTATGTCAGTGTAAGAGACTCTTTCGACAGGAGAGTACAGAGCTTTCGGATCTGCCTGGCTCCCAGTTGCCGAGCATCTGTTCCTGTGTGTGCTGCAATGAACTACGGTCTGCTGGGAACGGGTCACAAGAGTGTGTGGAGCATTGATGAACAGACAACGAAACGCTGGTGGCCTCGCAGACGCATCACTGCTACTGAGGTGTCTGGGACAAAGAGAGGCATTCCAGGCTTACTTGGAGTATGCCAGAAATCTTGGCTTCAAGGACCGCCGATGCAAAGAGTTAGTGGGCTCAATCACTAACGGACTCGGAGCAAAGGTGACCCGTCCGAACGGGCGGTCCTCAGGTTCTCGAGAGTCAAGATGATTTCGAGGACCGTCCCGACTACGTGATGCTGAGGAAGCAGTTCGCCAATCTGAGGGTTCTGTTCTCAGCAAGGGGTTGTGCTGTCCCGCTCGCGAGAGACGCGTCTGTGGCAAGGCGCAGCTTGAGCGAGAGGAAGGGAACCCAATCCAGGCCCGGTTGCATGAACTTGCAGAATACCTTTGCTGCCAGATGTACAATTTTCCAGTCTGGTTGGTTCTGATCCCGAACAGCGCATTTCCCATGTTCGGTAATTTCCTCTGTCAGGATTGGGACTTCGAGTGGCTTCAGGGCAAAGAGCTCGGCGAGCGAGATGCTAAGATGATCTGAGATGTGCTTCGTCGCGCTTCTCCGTGACCGGCGTCGCCTTGATCCTGAGGCTTGAGCAGCTGCTGCCATACGATACCCTGGAGCAACCAGACGACGAGCAGGTGTGAGCAATGGGTTCAGAGAGAGGTAGCTGCGTTAGCATGGCTGAATTTCAGGTCTTGCACGTCTCGTGCGTTTGTTCTCTCGCTGCGCAGGCTCCATCAGAACGGCCGCGCGGTCTCTGCTGCTTCCGCTGTGGAGGGTCCCAGGCGAATGCAATGTGGGTGGTTCTTTTCTTCCGGGAAGGGAAGCAGTGAAGCTGTTCCTTGTTGGCTGGTGGCCGCCATGAAGTTGTATTTTCTCGAAGGATAGAAAGAAAAAGGATAGAAAGAAACTGCGACCCCCCACCGCTGTGACTGCCGAAGCTGCCCCCTGCTGCCAACACCATTTCCCCACGTCGCCCTGGTCAATGACGAGGTTCAGCCTAACCCGGTCCACTGTACCGCTCAACTCATTTCCGGTATGACGGTATGACTTTCTGACGACTGTCCCTTGTTCCAAGCAACCCCTGCTACAGCACGAAGCTTCCACAGTCTTGCGCACCTGCTCAGTTGGATACAGACAAGCCAGTTGTGACAGCGGAGGTGCGAAACTGAGTGCCCTTTCCACGGCCGCGGCCGAACCCAGGAGGCCGCAGAGAGCACAGCTTTGAGTGCAGCATCAAGATTGACAACATGTAGTTATTGCCCTTGCTGTGCCCCGTCCCTTGATGGACGCGAAGGTTTGAGAGTTTCTTTCGCGCTGTGTAAGTCCCTTCGAAGAGTTGATGCTGCAAGGTAGACTGTCGCATGAGCGGCACCCTGTTTTCTACACGTCGAGTCGAGGCACCACAGCAACGACCCTGTTGAGCGCTGATACTTTGAAATGTCAGCCTTGCATGCAGGCCCTCGCGAAGTGCCGGTCTTGATTCAGTGTTTGTCTTTTGCCATGGAGATTTCGCTATCGACCGTGGATGGCTTTGCTTGAAAAGATGGTAGTTATCCCGGACCTTGGATTCAGGGAGCTAGGCAATGCGTATTGCCAGACAATCCCTTGATAAGTCTCCGGTTCTCCAGCATACTTTCAGCAGCTTGTGTCTGGGCTGCCGCGGCTCGAGCTAGTGACGCCAGTGCCCGACACTGTGCCCATCTAAGGTGCAGACCTGCCAGCTTTTATTGTAGCTTCTATACAGTCCCTATACTGCAAGGCTCCACCGATTCAGGAAACTTCTGCATAGGAAACTTCAGCATAGCTGTCCATGGCCTTCCAAACGAAGGTTTGGACGGTCTTGCTTTCTGAGCTTCTGGATCAGATGCGAGACCAGCTCCACAATTGGGGAACCGATGAGTATGGCTATCGTATTGGAGAAGTGCTTCGATTCAATGTTTTATCAGAGCCACACCGCACTGCCATGACTGTGTGTGATATCTCGCGCATCACTTGACCAGGAGGTCGTTGTGTGGGAATGTAAGAACATTTTATCCTAAAGTGCTTCCATTGAGTTGGGCAGCTCGAAGTGTTGAGCAGGCCACTTCCTCCCACATCCGCTCCCTTCGTGTGCAACCGTGCTCATGTCGCCGTGTTCACTTCTGTCACCTGTTCTGCTGCTGACACGCTAATGTACACAATCTACTGTGTCCAGATATCCAGCAAAATCAGCAACTTTGAGCTGCCCCAGAGTTCGCGCGCTGCCCTAAGTGCAGCCGTGAAGCACCACATTTCGCGAAAACCAAGTGGTCGAGTTTCCATTGGGAACGACCCTGGCGGTTTCACTTAGCAGCCCGGATCCCGAAGGGCACTCCGAGGCTGAGGATCGCCGCTCTCGCCAAAGCCTTAAGGCCTTAAGGTGCCGTTGTGTTCAAAGACCTCAGGCTACGCTGCCTCCAGCATTCGAGGGGCAACGGACCGGGCCCAACCCGAGAGGTTCGAAACCTTGCTGCCGTCGTACAGCAAGGCTCAGAGGAAGTCGCGGAGGTTTAGACCGGGTTTGCACTGCAAGGTCTCGTTCATCGCACATGGGAGGCATTTTGGAAAGCTCCAGCCGTCAGTTGGCATCCCACCCGTAGATGCAAGGCTGCCCGTCGAGTGCAAGCCATCGAAAAGCGAGTTGATAAGCGAAGCTTCGCACAGACACGGGGACGGCCTCCGGCTGGGGCCTGTGCAGGGCTTGCGCTGCCCTGGACAAGTGTTCTCCGATTTCGGGAGCCCAGCGAAGGCTTGTAAACTGATGCACAAGCCCCCCCAAAAGATGTTGTTGTAGAGCTGTGTCGCTGGCTCCAAGAGTTTCTTCGCTGGTTCACGTGCAGCGCGCCCGGATTAAAAGGACTATGTGGCGCTCAGAGAGCTGCTAATACTTCTCTTCGGGTTGCAGGCATCCTTAGCGCTTCAGGTTTTCGGCGTATGCGCGAGAGAGTCTGCTAAGCTCAGGTAAGTGAGCAAGAGTGCCCAGCTGAAGCCGCAGGCATGTCCTACCAACATCTTTGAGCAGATTGCCTTTGACATCGAGGATGCCTGTGAGATTGTCGCATACTGTCCTTCCAATGACCTTCTGGTTGAGAAAAGAAGTTGCATCGTCATGACCTCAATGTGAGGGAGGCTCGTCGCGCCAAGATCCCTGTGATAGTTCTCGAACACGCGAGCTGAACTAAGAGGCAGCACACAGCGTTTTTCTCCTGAGCTTTCAGAGGTCGAGCGGGCCAAGATGCGCATACCGTCGTTGGCGAGCATTCTCACCCGCTGTTCAAACCCATTCTTGGACATGCACTTGTAGATTCGCTCGCAGCTGTCAACACCAGTTCGCTGTTCATGATGCCACAATCTTCATGTAGTTGTCAGTCGGTCAACCCCTCAGTCCGTCATTATTTATCAGACATGCAGCGAAACGCACGCGGCGCGAGCAGTCTGCAGCAGCATCTAACCTAGAAGCTACCTAACGGCAGATTGTGCTTCCTGCATGCCTACCAGATGTGTAGACCTGCATACCTATGCATAGCATCAAAGCACCTGCGTTGGTACATCATGGTACATCACTGGACTGTCAACCCAGTTTCGTTGCTGCAGAGGACACGGTGACAAAGGCTATGCTTGCCCAGACTGGTAAAGAAGAGGAGGACTCTGACATTCCAGAGGACCGGTTTGGAAACTTGTAAGCACTTGTGCAACCACCTCCGAGCTTCAGGAAAGCAAGACTCCCATCTTTCCAGTGCTGGACTCACCGAAGCGATCGGTTTGCGGAGGCTTGGGTACGACTCGCGTCAACCTAGCAGTAGTGGCAAACGAGCGTTACACAAGTACTGGCAAGCTGCGTGTTGGGCACGCTTGCTTACTGTAAAGGGAGGGATAGACCATTGATGCAGCATTTTGAGCCCGTTGCTTGCAGGCTGTTTGGTGACTCCGGTAAGCAACATCGGCGCTCAGCTCAGAAGCGTAAGTCGTTTTGCCTTTTGGTGCTTGCAGCAGCATTGTCTGCTCGCGCCACGTTCGCTGCAGTCTCCAGGCGTCTCCGACATGTTAAACTTGGACGTGGCGTATGACTCGACGACGTTGCTCGGGCCAACCGCGGGGTGGCCAAGCATCCTCCAATCAGCCTTGCCTATGCCTTCAGACAAGGCTGATGGTAGCTTGCGATGGACACCGAGGAAGCAGAGTGGCTGAAACAGAAACGGGAGGAGGACGAAGAGGCTCGGGCTTTGGACGGGCTGGAACACTGACTGCTGCAAGCTTTCAGTTGCCTCTTCTTGGCACGTATCGTGTGATGGTTGCTTCTCTAAGTCAGCATAGACTGTAGCGCTAGCCGACGCTTTTTGCAGAAAAGACGTGGCTGCCCCGTGATGATCGCTTTTGTAAGAAGACACGGGCTCAGCAGATACCTGTTCAGCACCTCTAAGACGAGAGAATCTGGCATGGAGGAGACCTGCATTGTTGGATGGTTGGCACCGGTTGTCGCGTGATGATCGCTTTTGTAAGATGACACCGGGGCTGAGCGGACACCAGTTCAGCACTGCCATCGTGTGACAATGTGATATCAGAAGGCGAATCTGAGAAGAGAGAATCTTGCATGCAGGAGACCTGCATTGTTGGAGTGTTGGCACCAGTTGTCGCGTGATGATCGCTTTTGTAAGATGACACGCCGGCTGAGCGGACACCAGTTCAGCACCGCCAACGTGTGACAACGTGATATCAGAAGGCGAATCTGAGACGAGAGCATCTTCCTGCATTGTTGGATTTTTGGCACCAGTTGTCGCGTGCTGATCGCTTTTGTAAGATGACACGCCGGCTGAGCGGACACCAGTTCAGCACCGCCAACGTGTGACAACGTGATATCAGAAGGCGAATCTGAGACGAGAGAATCTTCCTGCATTGTTGGATTTT
>CAJNDV010022336.1:99055-141054 GCA_905221635.1 Symbiodinium sp. CCMP2456
TGTAGTTGGTAGGGGGGGGGGGCGCCTACTACTACTACTACTACTACTACTACTACTACTACTACTACCGCCACCACTACCACTACCACTACCACTACCACTACTGCTACTGCTACTGCTGCTACTACTCCTACTACTACGACGACGACTACGACTACGACTAGGACTACGACTAGGACTAGGACTACGACTACGACTACGACTACGTCTACGACGACGACGACGACGACGACGACGACGACTACTGCATGATCCTGGCCATTCCTGATCACACGCCTGTCTCCTTTTAGGTTTTTGGTTTTGCCAGCTTCCATTCCTTTTAGGGGTTGTGGGTTTGGCAGCCAGCATCTGGTCGGGAGGTGTTGGGCTTGAATCGGCCACCAACATATCCTTCTAGGGTCTCGGAGTGTGTGCGGCAAATGCTCCGTTTGTCTTGGAGACTTGGTCAGGGTCTTTCAATTGCACACTGGTCCAGAACTGTTGGTAAAGATCTCGCGAAGTATGCCGGAAATTGGCTTCCTCAGCCTTCAAAGTGGGCTGTTTGGGCGCGCATCCGCGGGCGAGTGACAGTCCACATATCACATGTGTCACATGTATATCTGGAGGTACTCGCCAGAATGCTCAATTTATGTGGGTGGCCTGGAAGGTGAGGACGAAATCTGGCCAGAACAGTATCCCGGCGAATTGAACCAGGCCTCATGGCACCAAAAACAACCTTCATATGCCATGTAAGGCTGTACGAGCATTTCAAGGAGTGCGGGGAGGCCGTTCGGATCGTCAGCTGCTGTGCGTGCTACAACTTCTGCTCTTGCCGATCAAGACATCCCAAGCAAGACTAAGGCAGGTTTACCGCAGCATGCACCGATTCCGGCTTCAGACAGGTGAAGCGAGTTTGTATCAAGATTGACAAGGCGTCTGGTGAAAGGCCTGGGCGCCAGACTTCACGCAGGTGGGTTTCTCGCCGGTGCCAGTGACAGGCTGGGCCATGCTTACGTGGACTTCGCGGAGGAGTCTCAGGCGGAGGTCCAGCACTGCCTCGCTCTGCCATCTTCCTGAGTAGCACCGAGGTTTCAGGTCCAATGTAAAGCTCAAGAGTCGGTGAGTTGCGGCGCTAGGCTAGGATCCCACATGAGGCATGCCTGCAGCTGTACCTGTATCAAGGTTTGTCAGTTGTAGCTCATGTCTCATCGCAAGACTGGGACGGGCAAATACGAGCAAAATATTCGTGACGCAGAGCCGAGGACATTGGGCGACGAGCCTGCAGCCTGCATCAGGTGTCCTGAATCATTCGTTGGAGAGCTGCCCCGTTCACCAGGGATCAGCAGGAAGCCGCCTCAGGGGCCATGTTTTGCGGCAATGCAGCGTGCTCTGCTTTGCAGCTGCCTTCTCCATGCAGGTGGGACAGGGTTTCTCAGGTTTTGCTCGGAGCTGTGATGGCTGAAGGCTCCGCCCCGAACACCGCGGCGGCCGTCGCCTTACATGCATCAAGTCATGAAGGGGTGTTTCTTTCAGGATGAGATGGAATTGAACTGTTGTCTTGTCAATTGCCCCAGGCTCTAGGCTACTATCGCAGCTCTCAGTGCTCAGTTTTGAATCAACTCCACGATGTGCCTGCTAAACTCTGCTCCAATGGCGCTGAGCACAGTGTTGCTATCATGTGCTGCCCTCTCCGCGGCAGCATATCGTGAAGGCTTCGCAAAGATCCAGCAGGACGCCGCAGCGAAGCTGAGC
The DNA here is from genome assembly GCA_905221635.1 of Symbiodinium sp. CCMP2456. NCBI lineage: Eukaryota > Dinophyceae > Suessiales > Symbiodiniaceae > Symbiodinium > Symbiodinium sp. CCMP2456. The sequence continues at coordinate 100,787 of CAJNDV010022336.1, forward strand.
ACAGCTGAGCGCAGCCGAGCAGAGAAGTAGAAAGCTTCCAGGAGCTCGAGCTGGAGCTCCAGGAAGAGCTGCAGCTCCGTGCCGAGCTAATGGACGCCTTCGACGCCTTCGAGGCGCTGGAAGGCCACTGCGAAACCGGGCCGGCGCAACGATGGGCCCAACGACATGGCTTTCGCCTTCTCAGGCGATGTCGCCCTTTTCGGGGATATGCGGGAAGGCCCCCGGTTAAAAACACACGACATGGAGTCAACTAGAGCACAGGATCTCTACAAAAGCTCCCAAGTCGCCAAATCGCCAGGCCGCTTCCTAAAGGCTGCACAGATGCTGGATGAGGATGAGACTTCCGTATCGATGATGCAACTGGCGTGTGCGTTTTAACTGTCAATGGTCGCAGCTCTCCCAGGTATTCAGCCGACTGAAGCTTGGCTTCTCCAGAGGCACGGTGGCGGTTTGGGCGATTGGACAGGACAAGCAGCCTAGCTGTCGTTTTCGGTTCTCAGTTCTCACATGCCATGTTTCGAAAGGGCAAAACATTGTGGTCGTGGGAGCTGGTGGGGTCGGCAAGACAGAGACGATCAAGCTGCCCATCTGCAATGGACTTGCTTGGCACAGCTGGCACGGAATCTGCCGTGGTGACTAGGCTGGCAATGGAGGACCACAACAAGTCCAAAGCGAGCTTCGATCTGCGGTCATGGTACATGAAGCAGGCAGGCTTCGGGCAGCCACTTTGCAGTGTTGGCCTGGGAAGCCCCGAAGGTTGGCATGACAAACGAGAACCGTGGCAACTACGTCAAGGGCTACGGGGAAGACGGCAGGTCAGCAGTTAAGGTGCCCTGCTATCCACCTCTCGTCTCCCCCCGACTGAATATGTCCCAAGAGCCCTGGTTTCGCAATGAGGCAGAGCAGCTAAAGCTGCTGCAGGAAGGTCGCTCGTCTGAATGCATGGAGAAGGACTGGAACCTTCGGCACGGTGAACGGACAAATCAACTGTTAAAAGTGGGCGGAGCTTGAGAGTTGTGAAAGCGGATTCACGCTGGAGTGAGATCTGCCAGAATTGAAACTTCGAGGCCAAGACAAGATCAAGGACGAGATCGGAGAGAAGAAAGCTGACATTCTGTTCTTTGATGAGGCGATCCCTCTCTGACGTTTCTTGTATGGCAGCTTTGCGGACGCAAGTTGAAGCCTCGAGGTGGACTTGGGCAACGGCTTTCTCAATCAGGATGAGCTTGACGCAATGAAGGCAGGGTGGTCTGCCGAGCAGTCATCTTCATGCTTGGATTCTGATGCTACTTTCACGCACCTGGAAGTTGCTCCTCGAGTGGGGCAACGAGCTTGCATCCGACAAGTCCAAAGTTGTGGTGCCTTGGAAGCCTTTCGCCAGTAGGAACATCACAAGGGTTCAGCTCTTCGCCCTGGAGAGACGGCAGTGAAAGAGTCATTCAGATGTCATGCATTGCACGAAGTGCTAGTAACAACAACCCAGTGTTTGCCGGAGGCTGGGTATTGAAAGGTTTCCTCGTCGAGCTGTGGCTCGAGGGTGTCACCAGAGACCAGCTGGGCTACTGGCCCGCTGGGCTTTGGGGGCACCGAGGACAAGATCCGTTTTCTCCCACCCACCACCCAACCCTGGTTATCACTCTCTTTAGGGTTTCGCCAGAGGCCACCCCGGAACGGGCTGGACGATGGGTTACCCACGGGATCCCAGTGCTCGCCTGGACGACCGCAAGCGCCCGAGTGCCCACCGCGCCAGTGTGCGCATGGGGAACCTCGGTACCGATACGCCTAAGTGCGGCGGACGGAGGGGTTGGGGTTTCAGGGTCTCCCTGGTTACCCATTTCCCTGGGGTTACCTCTTAACGGTTGTCCGGGTGTTTACCGCTTCGGCGGTGATACATAAAGAGGGACGACTACGACCCCTTTGGGGCTCTCCCCAAAGTGTACGTCCTGTGCAATGTACTTGAGGAAGAAAGAAGTAGGAGGTGAGGAGAAGACAGGGTACCCCTTAGGAAGCTCGGCAGGGTCATCGGTTCCTTGCTTGAAGTAAGAGAGGTTTGTGCCGTACGTCCTGACCCAGCTATCGGAGATATAGCCGGGTCGGGCGACCGTTTGAGCGAAGCTCACGACCAGCCACCTCGTGAAAGAAAAAGAGAGTGTGCGCCGGGCGGCTGGGTGGGGGCACTCGAACACGACGGGTCGTTCTGCGCAAAAAAATCGTAGCAAGCAGGCTTTCCGATCTACTTTCTATGTCCAGACACCATCCGAAAGCCTGGCCCTTCCAAACTTCCCAGGTGCTTCATCCTTTGGTCTCCACGCAGAGTGCAGTGCCCGAGACTGCAGCCAAGAACATTTTTCGAAAATTGTCAGGTGTGTCCGAATTTAGTAGTAGCGTGGTCACTCTGGTCACTCTGTTCGTGGATCACACCAACCCAAGTTCGACGAGACTGTAACCCAAGCGCCGTTTGAGATGACAGGAGCAACTAGACCTCGGACTTGTGGCGGCTTCGTTGTCTCTGCCTCTGTTTTGGGGCGGCCGCTGTACGCACACCGTTTCAGCGGCCATTGGGAGCTCCATGCAACATAGCAGTTTAAAGTAGGACACGGATTGTTGTGATTCAGTGCTCATCCACATTGTGTGTCCGTGTCCGTGTGAGATGTTTTTCGATACGCCCGGGCCTTGAAGTGCAGGAACTCCTTGCGATTAAAAGTCTGTCCGTTCACGGCCTTGGGCATGTGACTATGATATTTTCCTGCCATGACTTCAGCTGTCTTGAAGGACGGTGAAAGGAATTGAACATTTGGGACCAGTAGCTCTCTATTGGCCTTGTTAAGTCTTCTGCAAGAGTGTGTGTTTTGTTGTTAAGGTTTTGGGACAGCATCCTGCAAAACCTGTCTAAATTTGCTACAGAGCTCCAATCCGGAAGTGGAGCGCGTGCTGAGAACAACCATTCATCTTGAAAACTTTGGGAAAAGGCGGGATGTCAGTGTGCATTTTCTCCAGGTGCACTCGGTGCTGGCTTCGAACGGCTTCCCATCTCCAGGTGAGCCTTGCCGGATAGCCTTGGCAACTCCCAATCAATTTCCTGATGAGCAGGTAATGATACATGGATTGACTTTAGTCAGCCGTACACCGCGAACCAAGAGGCCAGTGAGCTGACTGTATGCCAAGCAAGCTTCAGCATCGTGGTTCGGTTCAGGCAGCCATGATTACTGGCATCCTTGCCGGCCGTCCCGTTGCGGAAGTCTCGAGTGTCGTGCCTCTTGCCATTGTCCGGGGGTAGGGCTTGCAAGTGACTCGAAAAGCTGAGCAGCATCCTTTCCGGAGTCTCCGCAGGGCCTTAGCTTCCTTTGAGACGTGTGCTCTGGTCTCTGAGGAGCAGGCTTCAGAGCTACTTCATGGGCATGCCGAACGCATACTTGCCTTTCCTCATTAACAAGGACGGGCGCACTGCATTCCTGCATTCTGCTTAGCAGCCCAGTCTGGGTGCTCCAGGGAGGCATTCTGAACGACCTCTCCACGATGCCGCTGGACGCAGCAGAAGAAGCCATGCGTACGACAGTGAAGCAGAAGGCCAGGAGCAACCTGCAGTGCGTGCGTGCACAGCAATGCAATGCGATGCACATCCCTGCCCATCCTCTGTCTGCCCAGCATGCTTTGCTGTTCTGGAGATTGGTGGGAAGCTGATCCAGATCAACATCGGCTTCCAGGCAGTTTGGAGGGCGGACAGTGAGGCTCAGGCTCAGCCTCGTGCATACTTTGTGCTTGGGTGCGCAGGCATCAGAGGCTGCTCGTACTGGAATCAAGCTACTGCTGGACCACCCTGATGCCAAGATCCAGGAGACCTTGCGTCACAATGCTTTGCCAAAGCCCGTAACAGGGTCTGTTAAGTCCAACTAACCCAAGTCTAGCGTCACCTGCAACTTTGGTTCGAGCACAGATGTGTTTACAAAAACTCATCTGCTGAACTCTTGCGGTCAGATATGCTTCGTTGCAGTGCCATTTCGCAGTGCAGTGCCGGGCGGAATCGCCTCCTGCCGATGCAACATCGAGTCGCGGGCAGCGAAGTTTCTGCAGGACGAAGAAGCGCGGAATGGTGGAGTGGCCGCCATGGCCTTGGAGAAGCAAGGCCTGTGCTGAAAGGTCGAAAACCTTGGCCTGGTTACGTTCTGATCTGCCAGGCACTACATATGTCGTTCCTCCCGTGATGAGGGATGCCTTCCGCGACTATTGCAAAGATGCATCGGACAAGGACAAGGCGAAGGTGAAGCCGATTTGTGAGTGAGAGTGGAAGCTAGCAGATGATGCCCCTCAATGGCTTGGAGAAGACGTAACGCTGTGCGATCGAGTCAAAAGGAGTTGCTTCAGACACACTTGACGGCCACGGTTACGGTCATGGTATGCTTGTCTGCATCGCAAAGGTGCCCCAAATTCTACTCATGGCAGAGCTGCTGCCAGGGAGCGAGAACAGCTCCTCGTGACTCGATTTTGACTTGCATGCATCGCGGCTTCGCGCTCCGCCCTGTGGTGCCGCGCTCTGTGGTGGCATCCTGCAGCCCAGGTCAATAACCTACGTTCTCAGCTCGTCCAAAGAAGACGAGTCAGACGATTTCAATTGTGTCTACAGATGGTGGCTTGAATGGCAAACAGAAACACTTCTTGGGTTCTGATTGCGCCGAGTCGAATGGGCCTGTGCCCGGCATTGAAATGCCCGGGCTGCCGTCGGCAAGGTTCAATGTGTGTCCACAGCACAGAGGGCCATACCCTGCACCTCAGAACCCAGAAAGCGTCTTGAACGCACGCCAGCATGGTGGCATCCTTTCGTGATGTCGTGGTATGGTAGTTGCATCGCATGAGAGCTTCTGCTGCATGTGCCGTCTGCAAGACAAACCGAAGGTCCGGACGACTTCGTCATCCGGCTTGATGCGACTCCTGACTCCTTGAACAGCTCGCATCAGCTCACATGTGAACAGCCATCGTACGGGATGCAGCGTGGATCTTTGACCTGCTTTCACACCGAGGATTCAGTCTGTGTGGATGCAGGCGGGATGGCTCCTAATGGCCTTTGTCCACACCTCGGTCCCAGTCAAACAGTGTCATCGACCAGCAGAGGGGAATGAATGTAGCTTCTCCACGACTGCAAGATCCGGCCTTTGCTTCGCTAAGTTTGGTGGTGGTGCATCGGTGCTGCTTGCACGATGCTGCTCGACAGCACAAGGATCCAGCGTTCAGGGACACTCTGTAAGAGTGCCATCTGTGCGCTTGCTGTCACAAGCAAGTCTGCAGTGTGGCTGTTTCTTGTCTGTCGGAAGCGGTTGTGCTGTCGGGGGCCAAGCGGCCAAGCTTGCTCTCTGAGGCTTCGTCAAGGCTGAGTCTCGTCTCTCGCACAATTGGTCGCGAAAGGCTCGTTCTCGGTCCACCCGCTAAGCCTCTGCTTCTGCAAGACGCTTATCGTGTCATGAGCAGGCAGAGACGTGGTTTTCGCCAGAGAGAGAGCATGTGTTGGAATTCATTCTTGGAGCCCTCGGCTCAGTCACATGTATTCACGGAAGCATCCTTTTTCGGTTCGCACTCACAGTCGAGATTCCTGAGTCGTGGCTGGTTCAGGTTTTAACGAGACTTGGCTTCGAGATGTACAGTGCGCGGTGAACTCTGCAGTACAGTCGATCACAGAAGTCATTGAGGCTTCAATACAAGAGCCAGATCGATTGGCAATGTTTGTCCGATTCAACCTGTCTCGAGCGTTGGTTAACGTTCTGCTTGTGTGAAAGGGTAGCAGTCTCAGGATAATATCCATTCTTGACTTTGCAGACTCCACGTGTGAGCTTGAGCAGGGCAAGCGCTACTTCGAGACTTGGCAATCACGCTGGCCCCGCAGTTGCGCAGTCAAGTTTCGTTGATAGATTAGGACGCTTGGAAACAGCCGGCTTGGTATTTGGAGAACTTGATGCTTGGAAGCACACTTCATTATCGGTCGGTGCCAAGGGCGCGGCGTGTCACGAATAGACTCTGCGAAAGGATCCAAGTTGCAAGGACTGCCTTCCTGCTGCTTTTCTCTGTGTCCTTGCGGCTCTACACAGCAGACTTGCGCCTTTCAACCTTCCCTCGCACGCGACTGGGCTGCAAAGCTGAATCCCCTACAGAGTGTGGTTGCCCCGTTAAAGCGTTGCTTTTGCGCAATTCCGACCAAGGCGGTATTTCTTCACTTCACCGCTTCTTTGGTCAGATGTCCTTGCCATGACTCCGACGCTTTTGGATCTCATCTTGCCGCAGGCGCCTGCCGTTTGAAATTCCCGCCCCGCAAGCTCGGGAGTCCTTCATCGCATCCCTGCAGTACGCCGACCTCTTCCCGAACCTCATCTGGCTGCGAATGCCTCGCATGGTAGACGCGGCGCTGCGAGCCGGACATAGTGAAGAAGGCGCAGTGAGGACGTGAAAAGGATGCGGAAATTGGAAAGTCAACAGTCTCCGAGACGTCGGCCACTTCGGGATTGAGCACTTTCGTTTTGAAGGTTTCGGTGAGCAGGTCGCTCGGGCTTCTCCATTTGGTATGTGCTTCGGCATTGGATTTTGCGCAATGTTTTTGTGGTGGCCTGTTGTTCATGAGAATGCAGGATGTATGTACGGGGGCATCCATTCTAACGAAGTGTTGGCACACCTTGGAGGCTTGGGAATTCTGGCCAAACTTCTATGGTCGAACTGGAGCACTTTGTCCTGAACTGGTCGAGTGCAGTCCTATGTGCCTGCGCCAAGAACTCTGTAGCCGAGGTTTGCTTCAGATCTCAGCTTCTCGGCAGTTGCGCTCAACTTTGATGTTCTGCATAGCTTCGGGCGCGCCGAGGTCTACCTGCTTGGTGCCATGTGGCTGGCTTGCAGCACCATCCACTTCTTGAGACCTGGCAGCATTGAAAGTGTTGCTTTTTTGGCGAAGTTAGACATGCACAGCTCAGGACCGAGCGGGAGAATGAGGAGTTCTACTGGGGAGCTGAGCCGGGCTCGGCTCCAAGATGTGCAGTGAGTGCAAAATCATGTCTCCCTTTTAGATGGTGGATCCTAATCTGATGGCAGGCTACCATCGGTATGTCTCCATCCCTTCTGGCATGTACTATGCTGCTTCGAATTGCACAGTGGCTCGTTGATAGGCTCTAGCCACCACCCCTGTCGTGCTTCCGCAGTCCGAGGCTTTGATAGACTTCCATGGCCCCTGGCCGGCACAGATTCAGGTGAAGTCCTGATGCATCCGCATGTTAGTTGGAGGACGAAGGGTGACCAGGATGCCGCTAAGATAGATGACACATGAGTAGTGACTAGTGACTTTCTTGCGCACGCGGTTGCCACCAACGGCCCGTCACTGCTTGGCACGGTCTTTCAAGGTGAGTTCCCGAATGCCGACGAGTTCTCCAGACCGCTTGGGCGGATGAACTCAATGGTGCCGCCCTGCATGTTGGTGGTCCTGTCGAAAGCATCCTGAGTGCTAAGTACCGAACCAGGTGATCTGCCTTGTGGGGACGGCCTTGCTCAGCGTTCCTGCAGGCGTTCTTGGTGCAGCCTTTCAGGCTTTTTGGCTTTCCTTTTGGTATCGTCGTGGAGTGCAATTCTGTGAAGAGAGCTTCTGTAAGGACCACATCTCCTCGAGACTGTCCCGCAGGCTTCCCCTTCGATCTGAGGATGGGGCGGGGGGGGGAGGAAAAGTCCCAGACCGGGCCCTCCGGATCCGGTGAAGCAGCACTTCAACGCCGCAAGTGCAGGAGCGTCGTCCCCCACCTTGCTCTGCTGCCTGGGGAGCATGCATGGTTGGCTTAGTGGTCGGTGGCTTGGTCACAGCTGCACACGAGTACAGGTCTTGTGAGACTTGTGATCACTTGAGGGTGCTTCCCCGCACAGTTACTATCGACTGGCAACTTTGTTTTCCTGACGCGCGTGTACCAGCAGCCTGTGCGGGAGTCAGACACTGAAGGTGGAAGACTAAGTGACCAAGTCCCGACAACAACCAGCGCAGCATTCTCATGCAACCTTTGAAGCTTTCGATGCATGAGGTCGTGCGTACGGTGCGGATGGATGGCAAGCCTCTGCGCATTGATCTCAGTCCTGGATGGTGGCCTTGTTTCGATGCGTTGTTTCCGCTTTCCACTTCCACAGGGTTGCGCCATGTCGCTACCTGGACATCATCTTTGCCTTGCCTTTTCTGGTGCCCTGCATGAGATGAGCGCAGTCGTGGATGTGGAGTATGCACCTGTGCTTGTGCAGCAGCTCAAGTTTGATAGGTGCACTGGTCGCAGCGCTTGCTTTGCGCTGCGTGCTGCAGCTGCAAGAAAAGCACTTGCTTAAAAATGTAAAGAAGCAGCGCCTTTGCAGGCACCGCAGACTTGCAGGGGCTCCGTTCTTAACCAAGGCACATTCGCGAGTACCTGCTGAGCAGCGTCCATCTCGTACGGTCCCCACGGCTTCGTCGCAGTTCTGTGAGCTACTCGTAGTGCACATCGCAGTGCCACTTGGGGGAAGTGGCTGCGCCTCAAGGCCGATCTCTTGGCGTGGTTACCATCCTATTTCCTGTGCATCTCCCTCCTGCTGCACGGCAGCTGCCAGGAGTCAGACAAAAAAGAACTCGAGTTGGCAAATTCAGAAGCTCTGGCCCTTGCGAGGAGTTTCGGGGCAGTCAGCGACAAGCTTACTACAGCAGGGAACAGCTCGCAACGGGTCATGCAATGTTAGCTTGTCCTTACAGGGTCTGATCAAAAGGATGAGATGACGGCGTGTTTCCTGAATTTGAGTTGATGGCAAGGCATTCCATGGCATGTGCATGTTCCGCTGGATCAAACTGGACAGTGTCCAAGCTGCAAGACTCCAAGACACCTGAGCTGGCAGTTTTGGCACCCTATGCCCACTCTCCACAGGCCAGACGGGGCGAGTTTCAGTTTCTATCAATGTGGACACCAGGTTTCTTTGGAGGCATGTTCGAACAACTCCGGCAAGTCCTCGCCGAGAACTATGTTATCTTCAGGACACTCAGTCCATGTGCCAGTTGCCAGACACGGTTCGTGTGCCTGTTCCAGCCCCTTGCCCGGAGAGGATCACCTTCATTCTGGCAACGGCTCTTTGGATATCAGGGTCTGTACTTATGTACTATGCCGAGCGTGACAACCCAGACGAAGGTTCCCATACTGCAAGCAGATGCACCTTTCTTGCTAGATGGGTGCTTTGCGCCGGGAGAACGTGCGAGGTACTCGGGATCACTTCCGCACCCTCCCTCTTTCGTTCTGGATGACTGGACTGGACTTCACCAGCGAAGCTCCTGTGAATGACCATTCTGCCCAGGTGCCTGTCTGCAATTCGGAAACAACAGAACCAGCGAAGTGCGTGTGCCCACAATGCAAGGGGAAGGCCGTTCACACGCTCATCATGCTGGTGGGTGTCGGCGAATCTTGGCGCAGTCATGCCATATTCGGGGCTCTGACGGCTCCATAGTGCCGCTGGCTTTGGGCACCTTAGGCGAGTGATCATTGTTACATTGTTACTGAACACCTTGAAAGCCGTTTCTTCTTCGGTTGGCAGGATATGATGTTGTTCGTGGCAATGCATCTGTAGGCAATTGCGACCACTTGAGCAAGCCTTTTGACGGCTTGTAGCCCCCCTTATGCCGACAAGGTCTTCACTGTGCCCATGGGTGTCTTTGGCGCAGCCTTCCGAGAACGCTGGAGTCTCGGAAGCACGCGCGATCATAGACAGTCTCCGCTCGACAATGCGTCAGGTCTGGATCAGATGCATGCTCAGCTTCTGATGTCCAGGCCGGGGCACCCCTTTGGCAGGTCGCATGCTGCGAGAAGAAATCTCAGTCATGCAAGCCGGTTGGAAGGCCCAATGCCCCTCGCAAGAGCACGGAAGTTCGTCGGGGTTCGGGCACCGCGGTGCTTCTTGCGCAGGCTGCAGGGCTGTACGAACGGCAGCTAGCAGCAAGACGCGTTCGTTGCTGATACTGGTTGTCAGGAGGAGTTCGACAACATGTCCGTACCTTGCCAGCAACACTCATGATTTTCCCTTCATTCACATTATGATGCCTGCGCAACGCGGTGATTATGATGCCTGCGCAACGCGGTGTTTCTGTCCGAAGCCAGAGCATCTGCCGAGGTTGTCTTCAGCACACTGGCACAGGAACGAGCGTCTGGAGTCTATCGATGCTCGGCCGATAGCTAGGACAGACCGAGTGACTAGGATGACCGTAATTGCGGAAGTAGTTTGTTTCAGCGCTGGTCACCGTGTCCACGATCATGCCGAGATCACAAAGCCTCAGATTGCAGACTTGACAGCAGCGAACATGTGGCACACTTAGACTCTGAGTGCGCTGTGTGTGCACCGAGGAGACGTTCATGACGTCGCTTGCCTTGAAGACTGGCAAGGGCGACAGATTACTTGCATCGCCGCCCACGCCTCACCACGGCTCGACTGCCAGGTGGACGACGAGAATCTCATGAGACTGCAGCCTGGATCTCGTAAATACCATTGGTACAGGCTCGCTGGCGACATGCAAAAATGGAGTCACAAGGAAGCACATGACATGACTATGTCTCAGTGTGTGCGAGTTCCTGGTGGGCTGTCCACGTCTCAGCTGTCACCTGTATCACTTGCCAGAGAAAAGGATTTTCAGCTGACCCTCTTCCCAGATGCTTCCCTCTTAAGACTAGAAAAACGGTCAAGACCAGCGGGAGGCTGCTGATGGGGAAGCGACATCCAGGCAGCTCTGCTCGTCGAATTTGTACGACAACGTTACGGGCTGGAGTGTTGCTGGTTTCGCTCACTTCTTTCAGTCGTTTCTGGTGGGGCTTAGCCGAACTAGACCGTGCTAGGCATGTTTGAAGATGACGTAAACACTGAGAAACTGAGAACATACAGCAGTTCAAATTCGGTTCAGACTGGATGTTCTCCTTGAATCTCCGAGTCGAAGTTCGGTTTGGAGCTTGCGGGAGTTACAAATTCTTCTTAAGTGTTCAGGTGGGTCAACAGGCGACCCCGGGCCTTAATGGTACAAGTATGAGAAATCAACTACTTGCAGTTAAAGGGCTTCGGGTCGACCAGGGGTCCCGACCTTAAGATTAATTCTAGCAATATTTAGGTGTGCCCCGCCCCCCCACCCCAGATTGCCATCAATGGCTGAGTTACCAGTAATTGGCTTACTGAACTGCGTTCAGCTTTCGTAGCCCTGCTCTCAAGTTCCGAAAAGTGAGCCTTCTTCATGGCTGGCACTTTTGCATGTCAAGGATTGTTGAAGTTGATGCAAGTAGGAGCTGCATATCATTGGCACATCGGATCCAGGCAACGGGGCAGGTGCAAAGTGGTGACCTAGCTGCAGCAGATCTCGAGCAAATGTCTTGGCGGCTGCAACGGGGTGCACAACCATCTAAGCATCAAAGCCAAGGCTGCAGCACGCCATCGTTGCCGTGACTGCACTTTGCTGCTTTGCCTCCTGCGTGGAGTCTGGGCTGACAGCAGCCAATCTCAGCCAGCATTTGAGACCGCAGATGCTGCCAGTAGAACCACGCTCTAAGGAAACGCTGACCTTCTTTGAGCCTCAGCAGCAGATATGCAGCAGCGCTACCGAGACTTCAACGACAACGATCGGGTCTGAACGACGAGCTCAGGATGACTGCGAAGCGACGGCGGCGGCTGCTGAAGACATGGACACAGGCGGCCAAGAGAGGGGCGGGGCCCCTCATGGCCCCCCGTGTCCGCTTTCATGATGCCTTTTAGAGCTGTGCTACACTCCGGCCTCTTCGCCGTACGCTCACAGTGCACCCCACTAATTGGATGCAGGCTTAGGACCTCCTTGGGTAGCGTCACTGCGCATGGGCGAGCGCAAGGGCGATTAGTGGAAGGCACCTGGCAAGTTGGCCTGCCTTGTGCAGATTGTACAAAGTCCGGTCAAGCTCGGCAGCCCAGTAGCGACCCCGACCTGGACGCTAATCAGGGATTCCTGTTTAACTTGGCTTATCAAGGCTTCAGTGTGAGAACGTGTTCAAGGCTGGGGCGGCGCAGGGGCGAAGCGCAAGGCGAATTTCGAGTTGAGGATTGCAGCCAAAACGAAGAACAACCCCGGGCGTGAATCGGGCACTAGCATGTAGCAGAAGCTGGAAGGTCTGGGCTTCACTCTGCGTGCTGCGAGCTGCAGCACATATAGCCACATGCTGTCAGCAGTCTCATTGCCTCTTGATCTGCACGAGTTCTATGAGCATTTGCAATTCTTGGAGGTTTTCGCGAAATTTGCAGGGTCGAGGTTGTGCGTGGGTTGGCTGCATCGCCGGGCTAGGCTCAGCTCTTTGAAAGCCACTTAGGCTGTGCCTGCTTTGCTTCCTGGCGGAGTTTGTGGCTCGGTGCTGGTCCCATCCGCAGCCTTGGAAGATGCCCGGCCTCCCAGCGCTTCGCACTGCGCTTCGCTTTTTGGTTGATTTGCTGTGGAACGCCTGCTCTCAGGTTCTTGCATCCAACGGGTGTGGCAGATCTTCTGGTCATCGCAGGCGGGCGGGCGCGGCATGCGGGGGGCATGCGTCGGCGCCTCTGACGAAATCCTCGAGCCAAGGCTCTCTTCCGATCACTTTGGCTTACTTGGGAGGCAGGCGGCCGCTTCACCAGATATTGGCTGCTTCACACAACCCTGCCGTGACCTGGAGGATTTTCCGTAAGCTACCGGCTGCGGAATTTCGCTGTAACCTTGCGCCTTTGGCGGCTCGCTGCTTTGGAGCGCTATGTGCCTGCCTTTGGCGACTTCCTGGAGGTACCAGGTCTTAGCATGTTCTGTGAGCTTAAGATGCTCTGCGGGACAGGTACTTGCCGGACGCGGGTACCAGATGCTGCAAGTCTGCTATGTGCTGACGAGCTTTTGGTTTATCTTGGCTGCGTCGTTCGATTGCATTTGCGATGCAAGCTCGGATTGTGCGGACCGTGTTCAAGGCAGTAAGTGCACATGCCTCGTGCTGCAACCTCGTTAGGTACAACTGGTACTTTCTCCATGGCGAGTTCGAAGTGAAAAGTGAAGACAAGACGTTCGCTTGCTGGTACTCGAATTTCTGGCCCCAAGCTTACATGTCTTGTGCCTTTAGACACTGTGCTGACAAGCCGCAGCTGCAGTTGAGAGTAATGTGCAACAGTCAACCCAGCGATGTGCACAGGTTTGCAATGCAATTTACGTACCTCGGCTGCCCCCTGATTAGGCAAAATGCAGGAGCGATTTGCGCGGCTGCGCATGGTTGTAGGCTTTGATTGCGATAGGCACTCTACAAGGCAAAACTGTTGAGTCATCCAAGGCTGATCCACATGAGTGGCGATTATCCAATGACTGAGTATCCTGTGAAAGTCCGACTCGTCCACGCTTGTCGCTCTTCCGCAGACTGCGTGCATGCTGTAGCACGGCGTCCCATCTACTAGCAACTGTCAGTTCTTGCGAATTCGGGTGTGCCTGGTTTTTGACTTTCTGAGACAAGAAGGACAAAAACTTTCTAGGACCTAGGAAGGGTGGTACGGTATCTCGAAGACAAGCCCTGCCCCGGTAGCTGTTGGCAACACAATCGTGAAGACCAGCTGGAACTCAACTAGCGACACTGCCCCGTGGTACAACGGATCGCGGGAGACTGGAGACACACAAGGCTCGCTGTTCTCCGCTTGGGCTTTCGTCACCATGCCGGCAGCCATGCTAACATCAGCGTCTTGGCATTGCGGGCTTAAGGCAGTAACTCTGAGTGTCGCGGTGACGTTCTCGTAGTGCTTCGCTTTGTCTGCCGCAAGTTGCACACTGAAGCAAAGGCTTTCCACGATGCCCTGGAAAAGAGGCGGATCCTGGCAGCGCAACAGCGAAACCAGGCGCATGCGAGCAACCTCGCCGTGCATACCCACAAAGGCATGAAACACCACCAGCCTTCTGAGCTTCAGGCGCTTAGCAAGATCGTCCGACTGCTCCGCCGCATCATCCTCAGGCGCCGCTTCAGGCGCTTGACAGAGAGCTTGCTGGTGCTCATTGCAACCCTTTGGGGGCGCTTTGGGTTCGGAGGGGCGTCGCGGAGCGCGCCCTGGCAGAGCACTCCAAGCAGATGACGTCTGTGGGCCTGGCCAGGAAGAAGCGCCTCTGGCTTACATGCTTGAAAACTTCTTTAAATTGTGCTGGAGCTCTATATTCCCCACGTCGCAAGGACTCCCATTACACTCCAATGCAGGCTTCTTTTTCGGAGGTTTCCCGTTCAGCCTGTGCTGCTCATCAGCCGAGGTATCCTCGCTCCTTGGTTGCCTTTCTAGCGATCTGGACTTGCGCAATGCACCTGCATGTAGTGTCCCCGAGCTTTCAACCAGTCCTAACTTGCACCAGCTGCCGATGCATTGCCAGGCTTGGCATGGTTGTTGATGTTTCTGCACTCCGATGAGACACCTGCCTCAAGTTCAGGGTAATTCTGCAGCAGGCGAGAGTCACCGGAAGCTGCAGCCGGGCTTTTGTAGGATCTCACACAGGAAGGCTGGTTTGCTGCGCTGTCGCGGAGGCATGCTCGAGAAGTTGCCGCGCGTTAGTTTGAAACCCGTCTGCCAAGGAGATATCTTTTCGTGGCGTGCTTATCACATTGGTGCCGGTACGAAGTCGAGTTGTACAAAGCTTCATGTCGAAATTGTTGATGATAACGAGGTGTTGGGAACAGCGACTGTCGCGACCTGGCTGCGGAGAAGACAATACTATTGAATAACGATGGTAAGGGCCCGTCATGGACGGGCAAACTCCGCTTGGAACCCCCTCAGCGATGTGAAAGCTAGCTCAAGGCTGCAATCTTGCCGCACTTGTCCTTCAGTGTGACGTGTGCAACTGATTCATGCAGTGTGCAACGACCCCGTTTTTAGAACCCGATTCCGACACTGTCTCCGAGCAGCCTACAAGCTCAGGGAAGCGTGCCCTGTGAGTTGCCTTGGATTGCTCCCTGTTTCCCTGTCGACGAGCTAAGAGTTTTATGTTAGATGGCATGCATGCTGCAGCTCAGTTCCATGTCGGTGCGGCCACTCTGCGCACTATCCCACAACTTCAGCCGGAGGCGACAAGCAGTCGGGTTGTGTGTTACACCGGCAGATTCCCAACGCAGATGATTGCAGGGCCCGGAGTTGTTGGAAGCCTACCGGTTCAGCGGCCCTGTAGCTTATGAGAAATCGCCAGGCTCCGCGATGCCCTGCATATGCAGCACAGACACAGGAGTGTCGAAACAGAGTCAAATTGTCATGACTGTGAGCAGATGGCCACATCCGTGTGCACAAGGGCGCCAAGCGGGAAGTGAGTCAGGAAAGAGAGGGAGCAAAGTCGGCAGTTCTTCGGAGGAATCGGCCACGTAGGAGAAGCATCCCATAGCTGTCGGAGAAATTGTCGCGCTCCTGCCGTGGCAAAGAGATAGGAAGAGTATGCAGAGGAGTCACAGACACAGAGGACTTCGATAGCCCTGCCGGAATTTTATCGTTACTACTTTTCTGGACAGGCGATGACGTGGGATATTATCATGCTGCCCTTCATCCTGTTCTTTGCGCTGAACCTCTTGGGTGACGTGGATGAAGCGAAGCATCGACATTCAAACACGCAGCTGTTCCTTCAGAGGTCGCGGGTGCACGGCCTTCATGAACCCCAGCTACCGCTGCTCCGCGCTCTTCTTCGTCTCAAGTCCCATCCTGAGTTGCAAACGGCATGGACATTCGCTGTCATCGTAGTTACGGTCTTTCGGTTTGGAGGCGTGAAGGTTTTCACCGAAAGGTTGAAGTCCCGAAGCCCAAGAGCCAAGAAAATCTCAGTGGGCGGCCCGTTCTCCTTTGACCTCCTGTCCCCGGCCACACTCCGCCCGAGACAGGTCAAGGAATCATCCGAAAAAACCCTGTGCTGATGGGGTCCAATCCAGTCCCGCCGATTTGGCAGTATTTTTTGTGGGCGTACATGTCACAACAGAAAAGCTTGGCTTCGAAGGAACGGCGTGGTCATGTTGACAAGGATTCAGTGCGCCGTTGGGCAGTCGGTCTGAAATGCGATGCAGTTTTGAATTTCACAAGCCAGGTCTTAGAGAGCGGCACGACGTGGTTCTTGCAAGACATGGCGCGTGTAACGGTGTCTGCTTGCATTCGGCCGAGAGCCCCGAGGCTATCAGCGCATTCTGCAGCTTGTGGCTTTCTGCCTCTACTTCTACCACCTCGATACTCGACTTACAGCTCGCCTGGGAGCTTTTCCGGATTGAAGCAGAGTGTCGAACAGCCGAGGCCAAGCCAGGTGACGAACGACGGCACCTGGCGCTGCACTAGTGAATCCTGCTTCGGGCATGTCTGCATGTCCTTGAGCTGAGGCTGAAGCGGGCTTGTGCAGCTCAAGTGAGCTTCATCGTGAACTTTGGGCACCCTGACCGCAAGCGTTTAGAAGAGAGCCGATTTCTAAAGATTGCGAGTGTAAGCTGAAGTTTGTCATTTGGAGCCGTGCCTTTTCAGGCAAATTCTGGGCACCAGCGCATTGCTGAACCTGGTATGGGCCGAAGCTGAGCTCCCAGAAGGTCAAGCATCGCATGAGCTGCCATTCCATGTCGACTGTGGTCCCCTATGGGCTTCGCTGAGATTCGGGAGTCCGTAATCGTGATGAGCTTCGCGCGAGACCCAGCTGTGATCACACACTGCAGCATCATGCTCACGCTGGGCTGTTAGTGAAAGGGTTCCGTGTGTTGTTTGTATGAGCCAATCGACAAGCATTTCGCAGCTGGAGCAGCTCGTGCAGGATGTTAGACACAACCTCAGATCGGCAGCCTCCGCTGGGTACCTGCTGGTATGATTTTTCTAAGCACCACTAGGCGTCTCGAACTCCACTGTCGAGTCGTTTGCATTCGGTCAAGATGACCCGGGGCCAAAGTTGCCTCAGATGTGCCATGCTCTGGGGACGACCCCTGATGGGAGTCGCCGGAGCCATGCCACGGGTCCGAGGAGACTGCTTGAAAGCCAAGAGATGACACAGTTGATGCTCGTTTCACATCCAGTTTCTTCAGGACCCCTCGTTGCGAAGGAAGCTGTGCGGATGTTGTCGCCTACAATGCAGCTCTGAGCCGAGATTCATAGAAATCGTCGCGGTGATGTGAACCCTGGTGAGTTTGATTCGATTCAACAGCTTGAACGGCACCCAGGCCATCAAAGCTTGTGCCAAGTCGGCATCGTGGACGAAAGCTCTTCGTCTGCTCTCCACTCTCAAGACGACACCTGGAGAGATTTATAGAGTTCTCCATGCTGTGCAAACGATGTCAAGAGCTGTGGCGAAATTCCAACATGAAGGCGACCATGAAGACCCACCACGTGACTTCATCTGACTTGCCCCAAGCCCTGACAGACTAGCAACCGACTGCCCAAAAAATGACTGGTTTTGGGCTGGTCTGATGTAGGCTGAGGACCCTGCTTCAAGACACACTTTGTCCAAAAACAGCAGCCCAGTAGAGTCCTCATGAGGTAATGGGCTAGGCCAGGGCCGGCTAGGGCAAGGAGCCTTCTGCAGGACGCACACGTTCCGCCCAACGATCATCAGCTACAACTCGGCCATCAGCAGCATGGAGAAGGGCCTGGGGCCCGGCCTGGGCTTCCCTCCCTTCGGTGCTCAAGGCTTTGCTGTTAAGCCGAGGTCCTTCCCAAGTTGTCGCAATGCGATTAACATCTAGCCACGGGGAGATGTTCAGGGTGGGACCACATTCTCCTGATGCTGTGTCTTACGTTGGATCGATTGTCAGGGTGTGGGGTGGCTGCGGCTCTTTGCGTTGGCTGTCCAAAACTGTCTCGGTGAGGAAGTTATCCATATCGTCTGTGCGACTGCGGCTTCATCCGCAGCATTCGTCGCATGACATCAAATCTAGACCTCCGCTCGAACGAAACAAGCAGGCGGAGCCCTTCTTCCAACATTTGCAGCACGTCGTCATCGGATCGTCGTCCACTCCGCTCTCAGTTGAGTGGCTCCCAGCGAGTCATTCTTTAGGATCGGCCAGTTCCTGTGCAGCGCAGCCATGGCCTTTGAAGCTGATAAGGCCTCTGCAGCTGACGTCCTGAGAGAATGCTTCGGCCAGGGTGGTGACTTCACCATAACGGTGGAAGAATGCGCTGGGGAAGACTCTGGCGAGGATGGGGCGATCACAAGTCGGTCTGAGTTCAGAGTCTGGTCCGTCCTGCTCGCGAAATGGTCCAAAGTCTTTGATAAAATGATCAACTCCAACTCCTTTGCAGAGTCTGCGCAAGCCCAAATGGTCATCAAAGATTTTTCTGCTGCTGCCGTGGAGACATTCTTGCGTTTCCTCTATTCTGGAGTCGTAGAAGGCAGCATCCCAACTCTGGTGGAGGTTGGCACACTCGCAGACAAGTATCAAGTGGACAAGCTATCGGCACTCTGCTTTCGGGCCGTCCAAAATAAGCTTCAGCCGGAAGTGGCGTGTGAGCTTTTTGCATGTGCAGACCGCTTCCAGGTCGCGGATCTGAGGCGCCAGGCGCTGGAGCAGATCCTGATCTACCCCAAAGAGGCACTGAGAACTCGTCCAGTGCTCAATCCTCGCCTGTTGAACGAGGTTCTGGACTCCCCGCTGCTATGCATTGAAGATGCAGACCTGATGAGTATACTGCAAGGTTGGGGCAAGCGAAAGGCATCGGCAATTGAAAACGATGCCGTGCAGCCACTGATCGACAGTCGAGTGTCCAACTTGCAGAAGCGAAAGCCAGGCGAGCACAGCACGGATGTCTTGCAGACGCTGTGGAGCCGATACGCGAACAATGGGAAAACGGACACGTTCTTGGGTTACTGGGTGTCCATCATTCTCGGCACTCCCTGCATCCTTAATGGAATCTACAGATCTATTGATGAAGGGAACAGACTTGCCATGCTGCAAGGTTGTGCCGCCAATTCTCGCAACTGCTTGCCCCTGCGATTCAGCAGGGGGTGGATTGTGTGGATGCTTCCCCACCACTCGGTGTACCTCACAGGCTTCTCTTTCGCTCATGTCATCTCGAGCCTGCTGCACTTCGAAATCCTTTGTTCACGAGATGGCTGTGATTGGCACCTGGCTGTGTCATCGGAGAAGCGCGAGATCCCGGCAAAGAAATCTTTGAGCTGCAGGCAGCCTCCTCATCTGGTGAAATGGTTCAAATTGCAGGTCTTGGAAGGGGAGTTCATCAACAACTTTGGAATACACGGTATTTTGCAGACAGACTGACGCCAGACCCGTTGACAAGCGTTCACCGGCCTCCCATATCGTTCAGCATGGACCGTGACAAAGCTCACCGGCTCCGCGGGCCAGCGACACCCAAAAGAGATCTTGAAATTAACTTCACGGGAGAGTACATGTTGCGTAGCTCGGTGCACTCATCGGTCTTGCGAGTGCTTCAGCCGAGGCAATGTTTGGGCGCAGGCGGTGGCCTTGCTCGAAGACGCGCGCGCCGAACGGCTTGAGCTGCAGGCCTCTTGGCTCCAGACTCGTGTCGTCTGTCGATGTAGATAGAAATGGAAGATAATCACAGCCCTTGCTTTGCAGGTTATCACCTACAATGCCGCGATCAGCGCTTGTGAAAAAGGCAGCTCTGGGGTTCCGCAACGGTCAGTGGCAAAGGTGTGTTCGAAAATTGTTTGCGCTTCCCTCATGATACCATACTGTGCCCTCTCTGATCTCAGATGCAGCTTGCATGATCACTGCAGGACGTGCACGGTTCCTAGAGTCAGCAATGTAGACTCTGTAGAAGCAACAAGGCAGGCCCTTAGACTTATGAGCCAAAGATGCAGCAGGGCTCAGCCATGGGATGCTGGCCTAGTGCTTTTGGCAGAAATGCCTGCCAGCAGGCTCGACACGAAACTGGCTCTGTTCAATTCCACCATCAGCACATGTGAGAATGCGGGACAATGGCAAGTGGCTTTGCGCTGCATCTCCGTGTTACCTTGCCGTTCCCTGTCGGCAGATACGATAAGCCTGAATGCTGGAATCAGCGCATGTCAAAAAGGTCAGCAATGGAAACGAGCGCTCCAGCTTCTTGCCATGTCCCAGCTCCTGGCCATGTCTGACATCATCAGTGCAAGTGCAGTCACCAGCGCCTTTGCCAGGAAAGCTAAGTGGCAGCCAGCGATTCAGCTGCTTTCGACAGCATCTCAAGCCACGTTGCGTCCAAATGTGATCACATACAACGCTGCTGCCAGCGCATGCGGACGAGGGGCTCAATGGGCAGCGGCGCTCGAGATGCTGCCTGTGATGTATCATGCCGGGGTCCGGCCCACCGCCATCTCCTTCAACACGACCGTTAGTGCATGTGAGAAAGGACACGGCTGGTCCAGGGCACTGCAGGTGTGCCAGGAAATGCAAGCTAACAGATCGACATGGACGATAATCACGCTAAGCTCGCTTGTCAGCAGCTGCGAGAAGAGTCAGCAATGGCAAAAGGCGTTGGAAGTATTCTCAATGATGATTGATGCCAGCATATCACCGAATTCCACCAGCTTCAATGCTGCGATTAGTGCATGCGCGAAGGCTGGTCAATGGGTCCTGGCCATGCAGCTCTTCTGGAGCATGCCTTCCAAGGCAGTCACGCCTGACCGTGTGAGCTTCACTGCTGCCATTAGCGCCTGCGCAACAATCGGTCAATGGCAGCTCGTGTTGGGCCTTCTCTCTACGATGGAGGTGGCCCGCATCGTTCACGATGTCATAAGTAGAAACACATCCATCAGTGCCCTTGAGAAAGGAAAGCAGTGGCTGATGGCCATGCAGTCGCTTCTCAACATGGCGGCCGCCAAAGAAGAGCCTAACGTGGCTAGCCTCAGTGCAGCCATTAGTGCATGCGAGACGACCCGCCATTGGAAGCACGCATTGCAGCTCCTCTCCGACATGCCTTGCACCGGAATTCCTCCAGACATTGTCAGTTTCAATTCTGCCACTCGGGCAGCTGTTCGACAGTGGAATTGGGAGCCAGCACTTCGCGTGCTAAGAGCAATGCCTCTAGCGAAGACGCAGCCCGATGTGGTGAGCTACGACATAGCCATGAGTGCTGTGGACACAGCAGGGTCAAGTTGCCTCCTTGCGGTGCACCTGCTTTCAGAGGCTTCAGCCCAGCACCTGTGGAGATTGACCCGTCCGATGCATTCGTAAGCTAAGAACAGCAAACTGCTTCTCAGGTTTCAAGTAGCTGCCCAAGTTGCAGTTCAGGAGACTGCCGTGCGGCACGGTGTTCGCGCGAAAAGACAGTCGATCATAAAGCTTGTGTCGGCTCTGCGAAGCCCAGCGTGGTGTTGCATAATCTGTGCACAGCCAGGCTCTCAGTGGCCCCTGGCCATTGCTCTGCTGGCAGAGTTGCCGCAGGTTCGGGGGGACGGGTCTCAATTGGGATTGGTTCTTGAAGTGGGCGGCAGTTGTTTTGGATGTCCGATATCGACGGCCAAGGTCGCACTGGACCACGATGTCATCTCATTCAATGCTGCGATCAGCGCTTGCGGGCGAGGTGGATGCTTCAGCAGGCAGGGGTATTCCGCATGTCGGTCGATCTGTCGGTTTTGCCAGGTTCTCAGTGGGCTGTGGCTGCCGCACTACTTCGGCAGCTGCAGGCATCGCGGCTCTGCAGTTCCGTCACGGTTCTGGAGTTCTTCTTCCATGATGCGTGATAGGCAAAGTGCAGCCACTGAGTAATGCTCATGTGCTGTCCAGGAGACGGACATGCAGCTTACCGTTATCACTTACGGGGCCGCGATTAGTGCTGCAGAGATCCGTGCCGGAAAACTTGAGGGAATGATTGATATCCTGCTTGCTGTTGCAGACCGCGCCTGGCAGATCTAGCTTTGGAGATCCTGCGTCTATGGATAGACTTGACCTCTGATTCGAGGAAGGGTCAGCAATGGGAATGGGCCTTGAAGCTGCTGCCTGGCAACACTGGGCTGCCAATAGTAACTAACGGTGAACAGCAAATGCATCTTTGCAGCGAGGCAATATCAAACATGCTGTTTTCGGATCAGCTTCAAATTGTCCAGGCTTTCAGAGATGCTGGGGCAACGCCTTGTCGGTAACGCGCCTTAGCAGCTCGAGATGCCTAGCATAAAGGCTCTCTCTCGTTGCAGCAATGATTGGCAAGGTGATCACTTGCAGTGCAGCAATTAGTGCCTGCGAGAAGGCAGGGCGTTGGCAAGAGTCATGGTACCCTGGCATTTGTCTTGGATCGGTCGAGTTCTTCTGCAATCGTGCCAGCTTCTCCCGCCAAAAGGGTTCGCTAAGGCACTTGTTGCAAGAGATCGACGATCTCAGGATCGAGCTGGACGTGATATCGTTGATTCTCAATGCATTAGCCTTCAATGTCTTCTGGGTCGAAAGCAACCTGAGTAGGATACACGGTCGAAGTTGTCATTCTTCTGTAGATTCTGATGTCCAGTCAGTCTTTCACCTATGTCCTTCGATCGAGCTATCTGGACCAGTCAGAGCGAACTCGACAACGCTCAGGAGTGCTGTGATCAGCGCTTGTGGACGCGACTCGCAGTGGCGCCATGCGGTCGAATTGCTCGGGGACATGCAGCACCGTCACGTACAAGGCCTGTGCTGCGATCACGGTGCTTAAGATGATGGGTGTTGAGATTCTTTTGCCAGGCAACCTGGTCACATACAACAGTATGCTGAGTGGACTTGAGAAAGCTGGGCAGTGGCAGCTTGCCCTGTCGTGTCTGGCAGAGCTCCAAGACGAGCTGGAGCTCGATGCTTTTTGGCAGGCATTGTACTGGTGCCTGGCTAGCTGCCCTGTACAACGCGGCATCTCAAAGACGGGCTCTTGTAGTTAGTTTAGACCTTCAGCACGCGAACAAGGTCATAACTTACAGCGCCGTGATCAGTGCCTGCGAAAAGTGCGGGCGCTGGCAAGAAGCCTTGCTGGTTTTGGTCGACATGCAGAGGCCGGAAGCACCGGGTGTGTCCTGTGCAGTGCTGCCTACATCGTGCTAAGTCTTCTGCCTCCTTGTCTTCGCTGCTGTTGCAGACGGCGGCTAAGTGGCAACGACATCACCTACAACGCATCTATCTCCGCATGCCAGAAGGGCGGCCAGTGGCGCTTGGCCTTGCAGCGGCTCGCTTGATAAAGCCTTGCAGCTGAGCGCTCCATCGGGCGAATGCTACCTCGAAAGGCTCCTTTCTGACTTTGACATCCTGAGCCTGCAGAGGGATGTTGCTTAGCTTCCTTGGCATCAATCCGCACGCCTATCGAAGTTGCATTCCTCAGTACAACATCGCAAACTATCTACTTAGGAGATCAGTTACAGTGCTGCGATCAGTGCATGTGAATGGGGTGCCGTGGCTTATGTTAATGTGGCACATGCGCGGCAAATTTCTGGTTGAGGGCTCTGTAGCTGGTTGCGAGTCCGAGGAAAACCTGCAAGCTCGAAAAACGAAAGGGTTGGCAGTGCATAGGCATAAGCGAAACCATGGCATATAGGCAAATCCTTTGAACACCGGAGGTCCAGGACCAGGATTTGGGTCTTATTCAAATCAGCTAGAGGTGAATCCGCGTGGTTTCCAGAAACCACAGGCAGAGGAGTTGAGCTGTGGTGCGAGGCTGTAAAGGCTACAATGTGGTAGCTTCGAGAAGATTTCCGGAGGGAAAATCACGAGATTGAAGATTCAGAAATCTGGCTATTTTGAGTCAGCGAAAGTATTGCCAAACGGACACGCTTAACATGGTCAGTCAGTTCAAGTTCACGTCACGGTTGGCGTGTAAGGGCGGGCAGTCCAAGGTAGCTGGCTTCGAAAAGCTGCTGGGTAGGAGGTTCTACATAGTTCCCAAGAGTGTGGCTCCGCACTGAGAATTTTGTCGGCTCTCTTCCCAGCGTGGGGACAGGAAGTATTTGTTCTGAAGTTTCTGGAAGAGACACCGTGGACGAATTTATCCCGCGGTCCACGTAGCCCCCCGATAGTGCTGGTTTCAACTGTGCATGTGATAGACAGGCTCTGTCAGGAAGCCTCCGGTTCTTCGACGCCTAAACTTCCTTCGGATTCACAGGGAGTCCAGTTGGCAAAATAGTATTGGCATCCGTCCGTCTGTCTAGTTCACGTTTCTGGCTTTTGCCCCTTGTCACGATCGATCGGAAAATTAGGCTACCAGTGGCAGAAATCTTTGCTTCTCCTCGCGGATCTGCTGTCCTTCGGGTTCGAGACCAACATCATCACGTGCCTCTCTCATCGGACCACAGACTGAGGGCTTCGGGCCGCGAGCCATGGGCCAAGGGTGAGATATGACTGCTGGCCGTGCCGCAGGTACAACGCTGCTCTCAGCGCTTGTGCTGAAGCCAGCAGCTGGGAACAGCCGTTGCTTCTGCTGACAGACCTGCAGGACGTCCAAGCCCGGCTCCGTCTCAGTTCCGGGACCCGACAGCCCATGAGCAGGACCTGAGACTCACCGCGAACACGATCACCTGCAGCGCCGCCCAGCAGCAAAAGTCCAAGCCCAGCCCGTGGATTTCACGCACGACAGCATGTCGCCTTGATGCTCAGGTTGCCATCAGTGCATGCGAGATGACCAGCCAGTGGTCTGAAGCCATGTGGCATGGCCTACTTGTTCAAGCACGTCTCCGGCGAAATGACAGCAAAGGAAGAGTGGCTGACTTGAGCAATCCCGAGGTTCCTGCTTGAGGACTTGCAGGCTAACAGCTGCCGCAGCAACATGCTCACGTACAGCTGCTTGACATACGACAGCATTTGCGTAACGTAGGGTTCCTATCGGCTCCGTCCATCCCGTCTTTGATGTTTGCACCTTCAAGCGCAGCGAGAGCCCTGATGTGGCAGTATGTGGTTGACCCTGATATGTAAGCTTAAGTGCTTCTGAGGCTTTGCTGTGGGTGCCTGCGGATCTGCGGGTCAGGGTGACAGCCTCTTATCACTGCTGCTCGCAGTGAGGACTGAAGCACGCAGGCTTCTGCGAAAAAGCTTGCTGAGTGCCCCGGGGATCATTGAATAGCCGTGATGCTTGGTAGGTTACAAGTGATTACAAGCGCTAGCAGAACATGCAACGGCTGACTCCAACACACTACAGTACAGCGAGAGTGTGCAAGCCAGTACGCGGTTTTATCAGTTTATCCTTTATTGACCTTGTGCTTACTGGTAATTTAGCCGACGCTGGCCGAATAGCTGATTTTTGTATGGCTTTATCTGTATTCCTTGCTGGCTGCGATGATGAAATGGTGGATAACTGCGGCTGTCTTCTTGCGGCTTTTGTGCAGTTGCTGAGGTCTCCGGAACGTTCTGGGTCCTGAGTGCCACTCTCTGGTATCTGGCGGAGGCCGCACGGGCTTGGGGCTCCGAGTCCGAGGGCTCCGGCCAAAGCCAATGTGCGGCTGCAGGGTGGAGAGCAGGGCATGACGGACATGTTCTCCACCTTGCAGCACGAAGCATTCAGAACTTGTGTAAGGCAGAGGAATCGTTTCCGATCTCCATACATGAGTGTGAGCAAAGGTACTACACATGTATCTTCCTCCTGGGGGAGTGGTGCTCGTTCGATTTCTCGCCAGTGGGCGCAGGAGGGCTCTGTGGGGTCAGAGGTACAGTGGTTTTTGGTTACCAAGCATGGACGTAGTAGCACCGTCAAGCAAATCCTTGCAAGCCTTGCAGGACTGAGCATGCTCTACTCCATCGTCGGTGTTGGCTTGAATGCCATGCCCATGGCGGCTGTCCAGGATGCTCTTACGAATATGCCACTCTGTCTGAATGCCAGTACTCGTGAAGAAGAGGGAAGACAGTTTGGGCACAGAGCCAGCACTGCGCCTGAGATTCATCCGGGTCACGCAGGTAACGGGCAGCTAAGGACAGACTCAGGCGGGACTCTGTGTGGGTTGCTCCTACGCGCAACCCCAAAAGCCACATTGACAGCAAAAGGGGCTGCAGGGTCTATGCATTGTGTCTGACAGCACGGAGCCTCCCGAAAAAAGCTCTGATGTCGACACAGGTGTGTACCATCTGATGATTGAGCGGCGGAGGCTTATCCACTCGGGGAGCAGCTTGTCAAAGCTATACGTCTTGGCAGTACATGTGTAATTTGGAGATGCTTCGAAGCTTTGCTTCGCTTCTCATCGAAGGCAACCTTCGAGGCTCTGATGACTCCGATGCGCTTGAGCCTCAGAGAATCTCAGAGAGTTCTGAGAGTTCATGCATGGGCAGCCCTGCGTGGCGGTGTTGGCTCCGGGGCCCGGGCTCTGAGGCGGTGGAGCGAATACAGGCCGCGCAGAACTGAGGTGGAAATGCAGGTGATCGACAGCATAGATCAACCCATCCTCTGATGAACCGGTGCAAAGTGCGCTTCTTGCCAAGCCACGGCTGAAGCGCAAAACCTTCCCCCTTTTCGGGAGTTTGCAAGCGAGTGGTCCTGGCCGCCTGGCCCTGCTCGAGAGGGTCCAAAGAGACGACCTGGTGACCTGCGCGGGCATCTTTTCGACGACAAAAGACAGCCAGCGCAGCAAAGCCCACAAAAGAGCTGGGCCAGCAATTGCCACATTTGCCACGGCCACGTCTTCCTTTGTTTTGGCGCAGATCGCCAAAGCCCTGGACGGTTCGGAGTTTCTGGGCCGGTCCATCAAGGCCAAACTGGGGTCTTTATGTGCCTTGCCGTCTCCTACCCTCGTTAAAATCTGTGCGTGTTTCGTCGCCCTTCCCACGAGGTTGACAAGAAGAAGGCCACGAAGGGGAAGGGCGATGAGCGGCTCGGCTCAGCTAGCGATGCTAGTCTCCTAGTCTCAGTGCCAAGCCGTGTGTGTACTGCGCGTTTTGCATCCTGACAGTTTAAGGAATGGCAAAGGTTGGGGCATGTGGGGCATGATGGGTCGGAGGCCCAGTGTCGACTGATCAGCTAGAGCTAGAGTTGAGGCCGCACGTCTGCACTATGTCAGCACGCTTTTTGCTGCTGCCATGCTTATCTTTTGCATGGTCTTCCATGGAGTCCTTTTCCTTACCTGGCCATGGTAATTGCTTGCTGGTGTCAAGACTTGACATGCTGGCGCCAGATGTCGTCGGTCTGTTGCAAGGCAAGAAAGGTGGGAAAGACATGGGCAAAGGTGCGCTCATCCTTTCTAGGATTGACATTGACATACTCTAGAAGGATCAATCGCGCACAAGATCTGTCGAATCACTTACAGATTCCATGTTGACAATGTAAGTATGCCTGCCGTTTTAACCCGCTTGCCACAGGTTGGTGGGGAGGCACCTGCTGCCACGCTTGGGTTTCGCTTGGTCCGCTTGGTGAAGTGATTGGCTTTGATCTTGATCTTTCTGGCGGCTGTGCACTCCAGCCAAGCATATGCATCGCCGCAGAGTATACACAGGACTCCAGGTCGCACCAAGAGAGGGAGTTTCGATATATGTGTCAGCCAGGTTGGTGGCCCGGAGGACGGATACATAAGATGCCGGCATCGGATTGTGCCTTGTGACCTAATAGCAGAACATCTGGGCACTGTGCCTTAAAAGACCGTGCAGAGTACTTCATTGAGCCAATCGGATTCCTGCGGAAGGAAAAGGATGGAAAGGGTGGGGCCCGTACTAGGACATCGGCATCTGTTGCTCCCCGGTTGCAAGCTTGACGCCATTAGCGGTCATTGAGGCTGATGTAGCCTGTTTTGCTGCTCCGGTGCTTCAGTTGATATGGTTTCCGCACAGCAGTCAGACCAAGGAGTCTCTGCTGGGACGACTGTGACAGCAGAGCAGTGAGCCCACTCTGACTTTGTCTTGCTGCTGCAGCAGTTGTGATGTATAGATTCCAGTCCTCGATGTCGTGGCGCACCTCAAAGGAAGGATCCGCAGTGATTGCCGGTACGGTGACAGAAAGATCTCTCAAGGACAATTGCGCAGCATGTGACGGCTGTAGCTCGTGCTCCTCTGACGCACTAAATGAATTTAGATGACAAATCCTTTACTGTAATCGCTGTGACACCCTGCTGCGCTGCTCAAGTTGATGCGTAGTTCGGCATCAATTTGATTGCGCGTTTGAGTCTGCCGTGCATGCCCCAAACCCAAGCAGTTCTCAAGGTGCTTCAACTATCCTCGCGCTGGGGCTCAAGCCGCTTCGCTGTCGAATAGACGCAGTCGCCGCCGGCGAGATATGCATGCAGATGGCAATTCTCGAGTGCGAAGCTAGACTCCAGCTACCAATCAGACACCATGTTAGCAGGAGTGCATGGGTACGGAGCAAGAGCAAGAGCAACACTTTTTTTAGAACAGACGCGGAATATGGGCATGAGCGACACCAGTTGCCAAAGAGCTTGAGAGGCTCCTTTGTTTCTGCTTTGCCTGGGGACCTCTGGTTGAGGGTTCCTCAGGCGTACTTGGCTCAAGTTCTGGGTATAATCCCGAAAGAAAGCTTTGGTGCTGGAGAAACTGCCTTTCAAAGACCATTAAAGACCCTTTGGGTTCGTGAGCCGGTTCCACTCTGAGCCGGGCTCCAGGGCCCCAGCCCAATCAGAGCACCAGCACTGGGTCTGCAGTCTCATCCCTTTAGTGGGCCTGCCTATGCCTGCCTTCCACCCTAGGCCCTAGATCCTTGTGTTGCAAGACATTTTTGGCCCCAGGGAGCCGAGAGCCCATCGCATAGCTCTTAGACTGCGCGAGACGAAGTCTTGCCAGTATGGCTATGCGTTGGTTTTGGCTCCTGGCGTCCAGCTTTCAGCGGGTGCATTCTGCGAGCTGCTACAGCCCCGCCGACTTCAGCACAGAAAGCTGGCCGTTCTGCCAGGTCTTGACTGACAGTCTGTCCATGTACTTCGGCCCCGCAGGCGATGGTTGGATAGGGATGGCTGTCGGTAAGGGACTTGGAGACGGTTAGGATTGGTTACTTGGGCCCAAAGGCGACGGTGACTACATGAAGCTGGGCTTGCACGCAGAGAACCACGTCGGATGGAGTGCGTTGGCTATCGGTGGAAACGGCGGTATGAAGGGAGCTCAGCAGGTGGTCGTTCGCCAGGTTGGCAAGTTTCTAAAGAATCCCCCTGCAGTTTCCCTCGCTCCTCTAAATGAGGTGCTGTGTTATTTGTTCACATCAAAGCTGTGAAGGTTTCGGAATGGTTGCAGCTGTTCAGACTGTGCCGCAGGTGGAGGGAGCCTGGGTGGCTGAAGAGCGCTACTCCGCAGACTACGTGGAGCCACATCTACAGGAGACGCAGGAGGTGCTTCTCATATTTGCGAATGAATCTGCAGGGAGCACCTCTTGGGGAGTCTTACTCCCCACACGCTCATGCAAAGCTGGTGACAGATACGCAATGGAAGACGTAGGAATGTTCATGCACTGGGCTCTGGGCTACTCTCATACCTTCTCCTACCACAAGGAGCGGGGACAGTTCCACACCAACTTGGTCTCCGGTCCTCCGGCGCCCCCGCCAGATATGAGCTCCTTCCCTTCAGTCACGTTCACGATGCCGGACGTGCCCGTCGTGCTCGGAGAAGGCCCTGGAGCATTTAATTGCAGATCCAAGTAATTGCGTTTCCTGTTTTGGCGGCAGGTGGGAGCGATGCGATGAACCCCTACATCTGCGGTATCTTTGACCTCGCCGAGGCGTTGCCTGCAGGTCTCCTCACCACGTCCAAGCATCATGCCGCTAAGTTCGCCCCGGTGCTATCACCCGCTTCGAAAGAGTTCGTGCACCACATGATCCTCTTCGAGTGCGCAGACCAGGTTGCGGTGGACAACAACTTCACGCACAACCATGTCATCGCAAACTGTGAGCGTTGGATCCTCAGAGTTTCAGGGAATGGGATTCGCACTCTTGAAGAGGGCTGTGCATAGGCGCTGGAGTGATGAAGTGAGGGGTTCCGTGCGAGAGCTGACTTCTGCACATGCGAAGGCATGGTGCGAGGCTGCCAGACCAGCAAGTGGCCGTGGGCAGTTGGGGGAGAAGATTTGGTGCTGCCCGACAACGTAGGTGTGCCCATTGGGAATGGAGCTCGTTGGTATGCTCTGCAAGTCCATTACTATAACCCAAGCCTGGTCCCGAACGTGAGTGACAGCAGCGGAGTGCATGTCGCCCTGGCGCCCAGCCTGCGGACACACGATGCAGAGACCTTCGGTATAGTGGGTGGCGCGAGCCCGATGCAGCGCGACCCACTACCACCTGCACAAGCTGAGGTCTCCATCCCCAGCGCCGTGGTCCCAGCGCAGTGCACCAACCAGTGGAATGCAGACGAGATCACTGTCCTTGGTGTGATGCACCATGCGCACCTTGTTGGTAAGAAGCTCGCAATACATGTCAGCCGGAATGGGGAGTACATTGGCGAGATGCGTAGGGAGAAGGTCTACGACTTCAACCATCAGTCGCTGGAGAGCTCCTCGATCAAAATGCTGAAGAAAGGCGATGAGCTGACGCTGACATGCAGCTATGACACCTCCAGCAGAACGGAGCCGACGGCTTTTGGCGACTTCACCCAAGACGAGATGTGCTTGGCTTACTTCTTGCACTACCCTGCTCAAAACGCTAGGCGTTCGATCTTTTTGCGTGCCTTAGGGGAGAACCGCATTTCGCTGTGCAGTGATCCAGCGCAATCTGCCAACTCCTTTGAGCTGGTCCAGAACCCCACGCAGCTTCTCGCCGCAGCCGTCCAATCCACAGCTCCAGTCTTGACTCCTCCGGCATGCCAGCCTCGGGGGGACTTGACCTCCTCTGCCGCAAGAGATGTCCTCACCAGCATGGGAGTGGACGTCTCTGGCTTCAGCGTGGACACCTCCAGCTCAGCCTCTGGCTGCATCCGCACCTTCGCCTTCGTGGCGGTTTCTTTGGCTTCCTGGGGAGTCTTGTAACCTCGCTGCCGAAGGCAGCCGGGAACCAATTTTGCCAGACCCCAGTCTGGAACGAAAACCTGCATCGACCAGAGCCGTGGTGGCTCTAAAGTCTTGCAGGAAATCCCAACAGTTGGAGACGCAATATCCTCAATCCGCAAGTCTACTGTAATGCATAGGTGTAATGCATAGCGAAACCCAGCAGAAAAGTCGTCCTCTTTTTCTCTGACTGCTGAGAGTTTGTTGGTGTGAGCCCTTACATCATCGGGCAAAGTGTCTCGAACCGCGGGCCAGCAGTGGGCAGAGTTCCCTGGCTGCGGGCAAAGGCGGCTCTCGGGCACGAGCCTTGCTGTGAGTCAGTGACTTACATCCGAGAGGCTTGGAGCAGGTAAAGCTGTGCGCAGTGTACTGGGGTCTTGTACTTGGCTTTCTGCTTGGCCGAAGGGCGGCGACAGGGGATGCAAGATCCGACATGCCCACACACACACACACATGCAGCGCTCACGGGAAGCGAAAGCTCGGCGCGAAGACGCCGAAAGGTTACGAAGCGAAGCTGCGGCAGCAACAGTACTCGTACCAAGGAACATTGATGTGAATGTTTATATATTTATATAGAACATATATATATATAACACGTACACACACACACATATATATATATATATAAACACACACGCACACACACACACACACACGCATGCACACATGTAGAAATCAAGCCTGACTACAATCCCTACAGTCTCTGTCAGAGCATGTCAGAGCCAAGACACCCCTGCTGGCTTCTGGATAGTATCTTAGCCAGTGAGCATGGTGGTTAGGTTGCTAGGCAGCAGTGCCCAAAATCACGAAGCATCGCGTAGGGTCGACAGCATGAATCTGAATCTAGTCTGCGCGTTTGGTCACCAGAAACTGGATCATCTCATGTAGATCGGACTTGTGCATCCGATGCAGGTGCAGGAATCCCCAAGCTATTCAGCCTTTCCCCGCTGTTCACACTGCTCGCTGCCAGGATGAGCTGGTTCAGCGTTCCTTTTTGCGGCTACAGCTGCGAGTGTTGGCCCAAGTCATACTGCAGAAGGCTGATCAAGCTTATTAGCAAATGTGCGGGTTCGGACTTGAGGAACTGTCTGATGTGAACACGTTTGAGGCAAACAGAGTTTGAGACATTCGGAACTGAGTGCAGAGGCTGAAATTCGCGGGGCCTAATAGGGGGTGTCAGCCCAGGAAAGGACTGTAGCGATAAAAGTGTGCTAAAGGGGACAGTCAGGTTTTCGCCCTTCCGTGGAAACTTGCTGGCAATCGGGACTGGCCAGCCCAGTCCTCAGCTGGGTCGAGCAGTGGTTTCCTTAAACTTTGCTTTCATTTCGCGCTGTTTCTTCACGGAGCAATCCCGACTCTTCGTGCTGGAGACACGTCGCGTCAAGGTACTTCGGAATTGTTGGCAATGGCAAGCTCCATGTGCTGGACATCGCTGCACCCGGCCTTGTCCTTAGGCCTCTTGCACACTCCTAGGTTCTTCTCCATGTTCTGAGTGCTTGCAACCGACATCGTCTAATGTGCTTCATCATCGCAGCAGCACGATACTTGAACTCTACAGAAACCAGCGATGGAGCCCTTCCAGCTGTTTCTTTTCGGTGCCTGATTTGCTTGCAGATGTTCTTGACTCAGGTATTCGGGTTGGTTTACTCCAGATGTTGCAGCTAAGAAGCCGAACACTAGCTCCCAGGAGTAGAAATGATGCGACGCCTTGTGCTCTTGGAACTCAGGTGGACAGCCGGCGATGGCCTCGGCAAGGGGTCTGCACGTCTGCTGAGGGGGGCTCTGGAAGACGAAGAGAGCCGATGGACTCGGCTGCCGAGGTCTGCGAGTGGATGACGAATCAGGCGGTGTACGACGTTGCCTGGAGCGAGGCCAGGTTTCGCCCAGGTCCTGCGATTTAGGCTTTGAAGGTATAGCTTCAGGTCAGGGACCCCGATGGCGACATGCTCTGTCCTTCGTGCCGGCCATGTAGTCCCAGTAATTTTAGAGACGCCACCCTCGTTTTGGAAATGGAGTGGTTGGCTAGTTGGCTCTCAGTCAGTCGGTGCTATTGTGACACGGTGCCGGAACTTGAGCTGCACACCTATACCTGCTGATTTGGCTGGCAAACTGATCGTGCTTTAGTGCTCACGGAGCCATTGATCATTGAGATCAGCTGCGTCCTGGGCGGATGTATAGCAAAGTAAATTCCATGGCATTGTGGCGGTCTGTCGACATTGTGCAGGCCAACGAGCACGTCCTACTTACGGGGCAGGCAGATGGAACCCTGAAGCTGTTTGCACAGCCCTTAGATCCAGCAAATCCGCGAGTCGGAAATCCATACGCAGAAGCACAATGTGCCGAGGATTGGACCAACCCTCAAGGTCCCATCATGTCGCTGGAAGAGCACACAGCTGAGGCCAGAGGGGGTGTTGGTCAGCAGGTCCGCGCTGTTACGGTGCTCAGTCCTGGCTCCATTGGTCGAGGTCTACGGTGTCGACTGGAACCTCAACGAGAAGCATCTCGTCCTTGCCTTGATTTCGGGCGTCCCCAGTCGAGCTTGTCTTTGGCCCTGTCATTCAAACCATGAGGAAGGACTGCTCCCAGGTCCTAAGACTCATAGCTAAGCAGAGCTTGTAAATCGAAACAGGAGCAAAAAGAACCGGGACCACATGCTTGCAGAACTCGTGGTACCGCACGAGACATGACGACGCTGCAATCGCTGAGATTTCTTCGGCAGCCTGGGACCACTCTGTCAAAGTGTGGGATGCAATGCGCGGGGTCAGGAGCTGAGTTGTTATCCTCACGGGTCCCCAAACACCGAACTGTCGGCATTGGGAGGTCTGCCTCAGCACTTTCCGCGCGCATCAGAACCTGGCCTACGCTGCAATCTGGTCCCCGGCCAGGCAGCACAAGCAGCAAAAGGGCAGAAACCTGACATAGCTGCAGCGTTCAAGATGACCGTGACTGATCTTTGCCACTTTGATTGTCGACCAGGCCAGCGTGCCTTGCAAGCGTTGGTGGGGATGCTATGCTCCACATCCAGGTGCGGGAAGTGTCGAATAATGTCAGGGCCTGCCGTAACCACTTCCCATAACAGGATCTCAATGCGGGCGAGATGCCCGTACAGAGCATTCAGGCCTTTGTGGTAGACGTGCTGTCGCACTGCATGGGATGCTGCTGCGCATAGCGAATCTTGCAACATGCAAGACCATCTTGCAGGCTCACCAACATGAGATCCTGACGGTTGACTGGTCCATACCTCTGTTTGGCGAGTTCGCCACAGCATGCTTGGAAGGTTGCACACTCCCCATGTGCATGTCATTCTGTGGATCCAGAGCTTGCAAATGCCAAGGAACAAGTACAATGAGTTTATGGTTGTCACAGGTAGCAGCCGGCTCAGGGGTGTGTGCGAGTTATTTCACCCCCTACAGATGTCTGCTACGCTGTGCTCTAAATCCATGAGATTTAATTCCGCGCTCATAAGGTGTTGACAAGACCATCCGCACTTTTGACTTGCGCAACTTTGGCCAGCCCTTGCAGGCAATGTCTAGCTCGATATTTTATGCTTCTGTGTGCCCAGTCTCCAGCTCTTGGTGGGGCCAACATTGTTATGTATATAGTGTGCACACAGGGCTGCCAGTTTGGCTTTCTTGAACGTGAATAGCCATGTGCCGTGAGCTCTGTTGTGCTGTTGTGCAAGATTCTGCATGGGCATCAGCTGGCGGTCAAGCGAGTTGCCCCCCGAGCTGGGAAGTCTACAGTGGGTGCACTGCAATTTAACTCGACAAGTACAGATGGTCCGAGGTCAAGTGTCATCCGTACAACGAGACCCAAATCGTGGGCGGCTGAGAGTCTTTAGAGTGGTAATGAAGTCAGCAAGGTGCTCCAGGGGCCCAGGCCGAGGCCCAGGCCTACATGGATCTTTCTTCAGGTCTCCTGCTCTTACGACACGGCTGTGAATGTCTTCGACATGACCATGGGTCAAATGCAGCAGCCACAGAGAACCACAGACTGTCTGCACCGCTGCTGAGACCGAGTGATGGGGTCGCCAGCGTTTGGGCTGTGAGCCGAGGATCCAGCACTTCGACCAACACACAGAGTTCACTCTGGGGGTTGACTTGAGTCTGTTCGAGGACGCTTCTCAGTGTCGATCGTCACTTGCAGTGTCCAGAGAACATTGCATGCGATGCGCAGGAAAATGTCATTGCTTCAACTTCTTGGGTAGATCACTCAGCTGCATCCGCGGAGGTGCCACCCGATTTCTTGCTTTCGTGCTCCCGTTAACGGGGAGCCAAGCCTTGCTTCTGTACTTGTATCCGTGCTGCATCGTTGCCCTGCGGTGCGCTGATGGGGCCCTCGGCGTTCCGAGAGAAGTATGAACATGTACAGCAAACCAAAGAGGCCTTTGTGCCAGGAGTTGCTGATTCACACGGGAAAATTTGCGTGAACTCCCGAGGAACGAGGGCAACTCGAGACCTGAGGAATACACCCGAGGGCAAGCCGGGAATAGTGAGCGCACGAAGTCGAAATCAAAGGTGAAGGGCGATCACAGCATTCAAGGCCAGGCGTGCCTGGTTTGTCACCCTGAATGACTTAGGACTGCACTGCCTGCGTTTGGAATCTTACTCAAGGACCACTATGTTGCTTATGCTTGACGGGCACATTCTCCCGAAAAGGTAGTAGGTCTCAGCTGAAGACCTGTTGCAGGACCGCCGCCTCCACCACCGCCGGCAATTGTACCGACCTTGACTACACTCCGAGACTGGAGATTGCAGTCCTGCTTTCCGGAAGCTTTTTCTGCAAGGTGAAGCGTGTACCTCGCCAGCCACCCGGAGTGCAGTGATGGTGTCGTGCCACGGCTCTCGGCGCGGGGAGTCTTGATTCTTTTGGTCCGGTTTAATCCTGGCCGTGCTGACCAGTCACCATGCATGATGCCACACATGGCCCCCCAAACCTGCAGCGTCTGAGCACAGCCAGTAAGTCTCACCACCCATCGTTATGTTAAAGCCGGCAGCTTGCACAGGCAAGCACAGGCTTTGTCCAACTTAGCAGAGTCCTGGCCCGGGCCTTGCACTCGCGAGTGACCTCCCGGAGCAGCGGCTGCGCAAAAAACGAGCGTTTGAAGTGCAGTGGCTGCTCGAGGCAGCGTTTCGTGTCGCCAGTGCGGCTCAAGATCCAGGGCCGAGAAGCCGAGCCGCCGCACTACTGAGCTGCCTTGGATTTACAAAGGCCGCACTCGTCACGCGCTGGATTTTCAGTCTGTTCGTCTTGCAAACTCCTTTCATGTGAGCGTGTGAGATTGCGGCGGTGTGTGCATTCAACATGTGCATTATAAATGTCTAGCAACTAGTTATACAGGTAAAGTTGCCGTTTTCTTGTTATAAGTCAAGATCATTCAATATCACTGATTACATAAATGTGTAGTTGTATCATTTTGTGTTTGTAAGAGTTGTATGTATGTATATACACACATGTACACATGCATACATACATATGCTTATACACTCACATGTATTACTGATATTGTTATTATCATTGTTATGCTGGTTATGATTATTGTTAGCAACTCTATATGATACGTACACATGTCTGATACGTCCCCAATATATATATATACATATATGTACAGGTATGTATCATATATATGTGTACACATGCATATACATGTGCACGTGCATATGTAAGTGTTTATGTATGTACGCATGTATGTACTTTCATGTGTATGTAAGTATGTACGCATGTACTATGTACGTATCTATGTATGTATGTATCAAGCATGTACTTATGTATGCATGTGTTTATGTATGTATGTATCTGCGCATCTTCGCATTTCTCTGTGTACACATACACGTAATTTTGCATGTACATACATACATACATACATACGTACATGCATACATACGTCCATAAGTACATACATACATTGCATACATCTGTATGTGTGTATATATATATGTATATAAGTACATGTATATATATATATATATAAAATATGTATGTATGCATGCATATATGGATGTATGTACGTATATATGTAAAGACATATCTACACATGCACATACGTGTAGATACATGCGCGTATATATATATATATATGTATATGTATACAATACACACACGCACATGCACATGCATGTCTGAATCTTTATATGCACATATTCGTATACACATATATACATATACCGTATGCACATGCCGATAAGAATCTACATGCATACGTACGTACGTACATATGCACACATACACACATACATGCGTACATGCATACATACATACATACATTCATACATACATACATACATACCTACACATATACACAAACATACATGTTTATGTTTATGATTATGTATACTTCTCTGTACATTTGTCCACAGATGCATGCATAGATATGTCTTTTTGTAAATCGGCATATATCTTCATCTACACCTACACAGGTGTGTGAATACGCATGTGTAGGTACGTGCAAGTATTTATGCCGACATGCTCTGGCTATCCACCTGCCAGTGCGTCGGTTTGAGTCTGGTACCTTTACCAGAACCGCTCTGCGTGACAACCATCTTTGCACGCACGTGACGTCTCACTAGCCATCGACGGTGCAGGTGGCGAGGATGGCCAGACGGCAGGCCAGGCTTCGAGTCTCTGATCGGCTTTTGTTTTCGGCCCTTTGAGTTTAATGCGAGTCGAGAAACTGACTGCGTGGGTCACCTAAATTGCAACGGTTCCTGTCTGCCCAAGTCACATACTCATAGCTTCTTCGACGCGGCGTAAGTAACAAAAATTGGATCTCTCTGCTGATGGATCCTGCTGCCCACTTCTCTTTCCGGACATTCTTGCGACCTGAGGGCGGATCGGGCCCTCAACCAGATTTCTTTGTTTATATTGCCAGCTTAGTCCACACAGTGTCCACAGGTACTGAAACGTTATCCCATCATATCCCGTCCCAACGTTCTGAGATCGCATGAGCAGCACTCCGAAGCATTCCATTGTCACGAGCTCGACCGACAGGTCAACCGTGCCGCGGTTCTGCCTCTGGCGGTGGCTGCAGTCCTTGCTTGCGTGACGAAGTTTTGCGGCTTGGCAGCGGACTTGCAAAGTTTCGGTTGAAGCAACATGGCCAGGCCGAAGTTTTGCTAAGGGCAATTGTGCGCATCAGCTGTTGACTTGCCAGAGATCTGCAGTTCCTGGGTCGGCACGGCCGGCTGCCATGCGTCGGTACGGCACACGCCAGTGGAACCATGTGGAACCCCTTGCAGCCTCGTCATCGCCGGTCGCCAACTCAAATGTTCAAACCATGTGCCGCAAATCTGCCTGTCCACCGGCAACTGAACGCGTGGAATCTCGATTTCTCAGAAAAACACAGCGGCTTCTGATGCTGCGAACGGTACGGCTAAACTCATGGTTCTGCCTCGTGTCATGGCCTAGGGGCCCAGAGCCCTGGACCATTCGTACCCATCGAAGCAGCCTGTGAGAAGTGGAAGACGCTGAAGTCTGGCCCAGTATCTGCGCTCGTATGCGGTCGTACCTTTAAGTTGTCTTCCCGATGACGGTTCTCACTGGTGCGGGGTGAACACCGGCCCTCGCTGGTGCCCAGGTGCATTCACGCTGCCGCAGCCGAGTAGCAGGCCGTTGACAAAGAGATGTCAGGTGTGTAGGATTGTCTGCCTCGTGTTGGGTGGAGCCCGGCAAAGAGTCGACGAGTTCTCCAACCACGTGTCCCCGCAGACTGTGCCTTTCAGGCGGAGCGATCGCGTGCGGCTACATGCTGAGGCTGGTTTGAAACAGAAGTTCAGGTAAGCGCCGACGAGTGATCTGATACAGCATATTTGGCCACGGTACCAGACAAGACATGATGTGGCATTTCTCGGGTCACTGAAACCCTGTCCGTCAGGGAAAATGCGTCGGCAACTGCCTACAGCCAGATGGTCCCTGCCTTTGCAGCGAATGTGTCAAGCTAACTGTGGAGCAGACGGTTGTGATCTTGGCGCTCAAAAAGACAGACAAAGACCCCGAGAGAGAGAGAGAGGGAGAAAGCCCTTCTTTGCTTGCTTCCCTGTCTCCATGCGAATTTGCCTCGGTGGTGTGTGCACGCTGTGTTCAATGTCTCCCGCACCTGTCGGGGGCGTACTTGCGTGTGGTGTAGGGGGAAACCCCTGCACCACAGCCCTGTGGAAAGAAAGAAAGACAAAGCCCGCAACAGTCGGGGGCGCACTCGCGCGCGGTGAGGGGGGGCAACCCTTCTCACCACAACCCTGGCGAAAGAAAGAAAGAGAGAAAGAGACGCAGGAAGACAGCAAGTTTGGAGCACGCGGGTGCGTTCGGATGGGAGTCAGGTGGGGTGTTGGGTCTTCTTTCCCTCTCACCAATCCAGGGGGACCTCCCAGTGCAGGGAGGTCACCTCGTAGCCAACTTCAGGTACCGCCGCGCGGTAGGGGGACCTCCAGCTGCCCCTGTTCAGCTTAGTTTAAGTGACTGGTTTTCTTTGCAGAGGAGGGAACCCAAATCTAGTTTCGCACAGACCTGCGGGGGCAGCAAGGACCTGACGCCCTCGAGGAACCAAGAAGTCGGCTGTGTGCCTGCCGCGTGGGGGGGAGCGCCCAAGGGTACGCTCCTCTGGGGCCGAGAGCAAGCAAGCACGAGAGAGACAGAGCACTCAGGTTGGTAATGTACTGTAATGCTGGAAATTGAATGGCCAAGCCATCTGACACTGACGAGGGATAACATGTCTGCGAAAGTGTACACTCATCATTTTCTCTATGGTATACTGTATGGCCTGAGCCTCCATGATGAGTTGACAGTCGCTCCACTTTGCCGTCCAAAAATTGCGGGTGGGCTTGAAGCCCTGAAGACTTGACCGTCCCCTCTGCCCGGGACAGAGCGACACAGAGACAGAGCGACAGACCGACCCACCGACCCACCTACTTGCACGCATGCAGACATACATACATGCGAATACGAACTACAGGCCTACATACTTACGCACATGCATACATACATACATACATACATACATACATACATGCATAAATCCACCCTCTCTCCCGCACTCCCTCACTCCCTCACTGACTCCCTCACTGACTCCCTCACTCCCTCAATTCCCTCCCTCCCTCACCACTCACTCCCTCCCTCACTGACTCCCTCACTCCCTCACTCCCTCCCTCGCTCACTCACTCTGTTAAATGACACTACCCAAATGAGCCCNNAATGTTCACGATGCATTTGTGAATGCAACAATGCCGAGTGGCATTGGCTCAAGACTGGACGACTGCTTGGTTGCACAAAGAAATGCTCTTGAGTGTGTGACCGGGAAAGTGATTGATCTTGCTGTAGGTTGCTCCCACTGGTAGAATTGTTCACTGAACTTTTGCATGGTAGTGGAGCACTCGGTGACTGAGACAGGGAAGTGACAAAGAATGGATTTCGGAGTGAGAGGAATTGGTGTCGAAATCAAACTGTTCCCTCCACCAACTTACCACGGTGAGTTGGACAAATGGGACGACTGGTCGTGGCAGCTGAAG
>CAJNDV010022336.1:146827-167219 GCA_905221635.1 Symbiodinium sp. CCMP2456
CCTCCCTCCCTCCCTCCCTCCCTTGCAACCACTTGAGTTGTCGGTGCTGGTCTGCGAATCTTCTGGAACTGTCGGGGCAACAGAAACGAACCATAGGAAGCGCCAAATTCCGCCTTGACACGGTTTGGGAAGAGAACTTCACGGGGTGAAATAATACAGCTTGAGGGCATGCTCGTGGCTAAGCCGCTTGAGCGGGAAGTGTGGGAAATGGAAGCAGATGACATGCGGAAAAAGCTCAGCAGTGGCAGCAGCACTCACCGTCGTTGCAGGCAACCCAGCCTCGGGACCTGCAAAGGTGTGGCAGTCGTCGATCCACCAACGGCGGACGAAGTTTGGTATTGTGGCATGTCCACTTGGATGGTGCGCTCGCGTCCCATGGTGTTCGACTATGCAACAGCAGACCGCAATCTGGATAACCTAGGAGTTTGCTGGCAAGTCCTACAGAGATTGGACACCTAAAGCGAGATGCTCCTTCCCACTTGCCCTTGTTGCCCTCCGAAAACATCCGAGACTGATGCCCACCAGCAACATGGACAGCTTTAAGTGAAGCCAATGCAAGTCCGACGACCCGATTGCGCTTAGAATGCACTAGTGCTGGTGCATGTGTGTTCATGAAATATGTATAATTATGATATATATATATATATATACGCACACATATTGACCCACCCTTTTGAACAACCTCCATGATATTTTGAAGGAGGAGAGGAAGCGAACACCGTCGCTACCGACAAAAGCGACTGTTCGATATGTTCAGAAGAACAGCCAAATTGAAAAGCTCGTTTTTCAACAGAAGTAAAACAACAAGCAAACAACAAAAATCACAGAATACAACAACACCAAAACACGTAAGAAAACCAAACACATAGAACAACACTGAAACCAAGACCAGCACCAAAACAACAAAGCACAACTCAACCAACAAAACTTAAAGAAACAACAACACCAAACACCGAGAAACACAAAAATCCGGTCACTATCCGAACCACAGGGCTGGACTTTTTATTTTTGAGGTTTTCGATTTTTTAAGTTGGGTACGTCCGCTCGTTGTGCTGCTAGTTTCCCGTGCGGCGTTGCTCCCACACAGGGACTCTGCATGTGGTCTTTCTGTCTCGTGCGATTCACGAGAAAGTTGCAACCTATATTTGACTTGATATTGGCGGCAAGGTCCAATTCTGCACGTAAGTAGTTTTCACTAAGCTAGCTCATTCCGTACTGATACAGGCCTGTCTATCCATGTCATACATAGTAACTATGCAGCATGTATGTAAATCCGGCTTTCGTCGGATGTACTAATTTTCCAAGATAGGTAGGCAGGCATAGAGAGATATACATGTAGAGACACATGCGGACATTGAATATGGCTACCTGCGTTATTCCATACACAAGGCATGCCCGTATTACAGCGCTGATCCAATATATTAATACATGCATGATGTGTTTTTCATGTGTGAAGACATTAACAAATTCCAATAGATGTGGTCGTACAGAAAGTATATATTGCAAATGATAATTTATAGGCATGTTATCAAAACTTTCGCATGTTCTCTATTTAAAGGTTCGCAGTAATTCTTTAGCATTCATGTACGCCTGGCTTTAGTCGTATATTAATATGTACCAATCTATTCATGGATGTGTCCAGATGCACCTTGATTGTTCTTACAAGTTCTTCCACATATGTACAAATGTGCTGCCGGCATTCCCAAAGGTAGATAGGCAGGTATGTATAGAGATGTACACACAGAGATATATAAAGCTCGCACAGCTGCATAGATAACTAAGTACATCAAGGCATGGTTACATGTACTACGATGTTTTATGTATGCTCCTATGACAGGGATGTTTCTACATATCAGCTATGAGTTGTTCATGTGTGTATACACCCGATGGATTCCATTAGTGTTGGTCACACAGAAAGTATATATTACCAAAGGTTCTACAATCATATATATATATATATATTGTGAAAATTTCAGCATGTGCAGCATTCTCAATGTACACCAAAGGGCAGGTACATTGACACATATGTAAACATTTTAACACATCTTGTTTTACACTCAAAACATACACAAGCCACATAGCTTTGTCAGTATAGGGCGTTACTAGTTTGCATGCACAACTGCTAGTGGCTGCCTATACAGAGCCTTGTGGATTGTAGAGCGTACATGATGGGTTTTCATTGACTTGTGTCTAGACCAATAGCATGCATTGGTGTTTGCTGCTTTCGAAGTATATGGTACCACAACAGAAGATCGCATGCATGAACATAACCAACGGATTGGTCCTACCTTGCTCGCCGTTGTGCCACTGCTGTTGTGATTGTTGCTGCTGTTGCATTACAGGCATATGATGGACAAGACTGTCTTCGCCTTTGTTCCTACGGCAAAGCCCAACACATATCATATGCAGAAAACGATCGGAAGCCGGGGTTGGTCAATAGGGGGGCTAGCATCTATATATATATATACACATGCACACACACACACACACACGCACACACGTACATACATGCATGCATACATACATACAGACATGTACTCACATGCACACATATTTGCAAAGAATGAGACGGGAGCCCTCTCGACGCTAGCCTCTGCCCTGGCAGGGAGTCCTAAGAAGAAGGCACACATCTTTCATTGAGTACTGAGACTTGTTCTTCGAATCTGGGTTTGTTGATCTTCTGCGGCACTCATTCGAGGTCCGCTGTGCCGGAATGGAGGTACGGCTTCCGTCACCCCGATGCCGAGCCTGCGCGAGGCCTTGTTGCCAGACAACTTCTGACAGAAGCGAGAAAGGAGACTCCGGTTCGGTGTCGGAAAGGCTCCCTTCGATTGGTTCAGCCTCGTGGATGTTGCCGGGGCTGGGAAGCTAAGCCTGCTCGAGCCTCAGCATTTTCCGCAAGTTCGTTGCCATCCGCTCAGTAGGGTACGTCAGGCGCAGGTACTGCAGGAGTATAGCCTATCCTCAACTTAGACACAACTAGATTGCTGCAAGTCTGTGCCCTGTCACGGCTGCGCTCATTGGCATGCAGTGACTCCTCCAGAGGGATTTCAGAGCTGGTTTTATGATTCGGCTTGTTCGTGTCAGGTTCGAGCTGTCAGCCGGCCTGGCCACTGTGTTGCCACTCAGCTCAGAGCGCCGGGGACTCCCAGAGCCAGGTTCGAAGTTAGCTGTGACGGCGTGACTGCTACGAGCTGGAGGCCTGGAGTCCGAGCTTAAAGATCAGTTTCCCGCTCTTCCCTGGCCCATCAATTACGAGCAGTTCGCTCAGCAGGACAGTGCTATAGAAAAGGGCAGCCAGCAGCAAGAAGATGTCGCCTCACTTCAGTTGGATTGTCAGGGCTTTGTGATGCACTGCGTGCACATTGGACTAAACGATAGAGTGGGGCGGCATCAAGACGATGAAAAGAGCATCCACTTGTCTTTGATGCAGGTGCAAAGCACACCCGAATAAGAGCGTTCACAGACGCAGCAGTAGCAATGATAGCAACAGCAATGGCAATGGCAATGGCAATGGCAATGGCAACAACAAGAACAATAAGAGGGACACTAAGGATACCATGGATATTGTTGACAGCACTTCTAAAAAGATAATCCCCGCCAATGACTACCGGAGGGCAAAGCAGCACCACCAGCAACACCAACACCAAAGCCTACACCAAGACTAAGACCAACACCAACGTCAACACCAACGTCAACACCAACACCAGCACCAACAACACTACCACCGCCACCCACCACCACCGCCGCCGCCGCCGCCACCACCACCACCACCACCACCACCACCACCACCACCGACAACGACATCAGCCACTGCCACAACCAAAACCACAACCAAAACCAAAACTACAACCACAACCACAGCAGCAACATCAGCAGCAACAGCAGCAGCAAAAGCACTAGCAATACTAGTCGCAAACAATTACAGGAAAAATCGCACTGGCACTGGCACTGGTAACAGTAGCAGTGGCAATAGCAATAAGAGTAGCAGTAACAGAAATCGCAACTGCAATAGCAACAGCAACAGCAACAGCAAGAGGCATAGCAATACTAGGAATGGCAACAGCCAAAAGAACAATAACAACCACAATAGCAGTAACAATAACACGAAGACGAACACGAGCACGAACAATGACAATCACAATAACAGCAGCAACAACAAAAACGACAACGACAACGGCAAAGGCGACGGCGACGGCAACGGCAACGGCAACGGCACCAGCAAGAGCAACCGCAACCACAACCACATCCACAACCCACAACCACAACGATAATGACAATGGCAACGACGACTACAACGACGACAGCAGCAGCAACAACAGCAACAACAACAACAATCATCATACCTTTGACAGCACCAACAAAGACAGTAAGCGGTCATAAGTAATGACAGCATCAATAAATAAACGAATAAGTACACAAAGGTATTAATCATAGTAACAACAATCATAATCATTGTCAAA
This sequence comes from Symbiodinium sp. CCMP2456, assembly GCA_905221635.1. NCBI lineage: Eukaryota > Dinophyceae > Suessiales > Symbiodiniaceae > Symbiodinium > Symbiodinium sp. CCMP2456. The sequence continues at coordinate 151,291 of CAJNDV010022336.1, forward strand.
CAGGCATCCACCTCCCTGAAAAGATCGAGGATGTTCTTTTTGTGTTGGCCAATCAGACCAGACTAGACCTCCAACTCCTTTCCTGCGAGGAGGGCCCCGCACATTGGGCCATGAGGCAGCTGCAGGCCTGGCCCTGCAGAGAGCCTTGGGCTTCCTTTGAGACTTCGAAGCTTCTGGCAACCTGTTGCGGAAACAGTTTCCACTTTGCCAGGCTCTCCACCGCCATGACGGCGGTGCTAGGCGGTGAGCTGCGCAATATGGGCTTTAGAAAGACCACTGGCGAATCTGGTTTCCCTTTCACGAATGAGAGGCCTGTGATAATAATGCCTTTGGAACACAAAGATCTACTCACTGCATGTGCTGTCCATCTAAAGCCCGAGCTCATTGCAGCCCTGACGCTTCTGCAGCTCGTCAGATGGCTGGCTTCATGCTTTCAATTGGATTTCGGACAGCAGTCACCGCTTTGAGAGTGCGACACTGCATCTTCGTTTCGCTGGTGCTAGCAGTCCAGCTTTGTATTTTCAAGCAGGCGTTGCCCTGAATCCTCGCATCTCGTTGACAGGGCCCCGAGGAGGAAGCCCTAGCACAGTCGGTTTGGGAGGCACGTGCTGCTGTCATGTTTTGATTATTGTGCAGCAGCGAGATTGCACGCGCACACACACACAAACACCTTCGATATCATATTTTTCCCTTGCTTCCTCTAGCTCCAGTCAAGCTTGCTGAAGGCCTAATCCGAGACCTGCTTCAATGCACCTGTGGAAAACGAAGAACCAGTAAAGAAGTGGACTTCATCACGGGGCGGGGGTATGGACGGTATGGACCAAAGGAGGGGGTGGCAGGGGTTGCGGGGAGGCGCGCTGAGTGGAGGCGTTCCAGCAGATTAGAAGCCGCTGGCTGACAGAATGTTTGCAAAGTGAGATTGCCTTGCCGGACCCGTTGGCCAAGCACACTGAATGCCGGTTTGTCGCGCTATTTATTCTCCGCTATGTCATCTGCATGTCTAGTGTGCAGCTCGAGCGATGCGAGGCGTTCCAGGAGCAGTACACCGGTGCTGCAGAACGTGGCATGTGCGCAGAGAGCAGTCATCCAATGACTACTAATCAATGCCATGCCAGTCGAATCAAGTTCAGCCACTTGGGATGGGTCGGGAAGTTGTCTCGTGAAGTACAAAGACATGCCACATCTATGGCCCTGCGACAGCGGGGAAGTCCGTTCAGATGGTAACTCGAGGTACATGGACACACCCGTGGGTGAGAACGACATCAAGTACAGATGGAGGCACTGGCAGGTGCCGTAGGTTTTGGGGGGCTCCTGTGTCTCGAGGGGGGTTTCGAGAGGCGACTCCGTGACACCTTCGGCATCACCAGTGAGGAGGCCATCGCGTGCAATCTCCAGTGATGCTACAAGATGCTCGGCGTAGAGCGATGCGCTCTTCCCTGACCCACGGTTGCCTTGTATTGCATTGTTGAGAGTGTCCACGCAAGTGCAGGGGGGAGGCTGTTGCCATCTCACGGGACTTGTCGCAGATTCTGAGAGCGGGTAAATTTGTTTCCTGCATGGAAACCAAACAGCCTGTCAGGTTAAGCTGTCCGATGCCGTGCAATATCTTTGGCGAGAGCAAATCAGCTGCAAGAACAAATCAAAGACAGTTCGCCTTGCAGGCGGTGGGTATTATGCAGACGGATGCGCTTCCTCTAGTCATTGATGCCGACTACGTGCAGGTCCGGCGGTCACACCGTCCACGGGGGTTGGGAACTGCAATCGCAAGCCAAGCAGAACTTTAACGCTGAATGCACGTGTCCGTGGTGCCTCTTGGACCGGCTTCCGATCATGATGCAGACATTGCATTGGGCTCATGGCAGCAACCGCCCACTTCACCAGGCGAAGAAGCAGAACCTAGCAACCCCCAGCAGATTATAGGTAGGAGAAGCTCAGCTGTAGCCGCCTTGAGCCGAGGCTGATGGATGCAGCACTGTAGTTCAAAGTCTCAGCTTCACGACTCTACAATGGCACTGCAGAGCGATAAGTTCTACAACACTACACGCAGCAGTGCGCTTCTTCACGGACAATCGGCAAGATGTGCTCATGCATTGCCTGACAAAGAGCGATGATTTCGCTTGATCGTGCTGTTGCAGCCTGCGCCTCAGGCAATCTACAGCGAAAGCAGTAGGGGTGTGCATGCATCACCACGTATCAGTATTACGAGAAACCTTGTGTGCTTGGATATGGTCTGCCAAAATGAAGCCGGCACCGAACAATCATCCCACGCAAATTTCAGGCTTCTGCAACCCAGGTGCTAATTGCAGCGGTGCTGCTGCAAGCCCTTCTACGCCTTCGCAGTACTGAGGCAGGCATGGAATCATGTCCCAGACGAGAAAGGGCAGCCTAATGAGAGCTACATTGCTCATCTGTCGAGTCAAGCGGCCAGCTTTGAGCCACGTCCCGCTTCGGAAGTGGCCTCCCACGACCAGTGCTCCAAACCACCTGTAAATCGCCTTGTCTAAAGCAGTGGCAGGTCATGGTTCTAGTGCACTGCTGCTAGCTTTGCTACATTACTTCCATTCGACATTCCTCAGCACCACAAGTTTCCATTGATTTGTTCTGGAGCTCTGGAGGTGTGGCGAAGCAATGTGACAGCTGAGCTTTCTATGGCACGCGACTCAACTTCGCAGAAGCAGAGGCAGACTGCGACCTCTTTGGTGTCTGGAGGCAGCTTCCCTGCTCGAGATGGGAGGGACATCAGGGACCCAGGCGGCTTCACAGCGTCAGAGCGCGTGTCCTTGACACATTTCGGCCTTCCTGCTCCGAGGCCTCGGCCTCGGAGCCTTTGCTGCCCTCCGCTCTGCGAACCTTAGCCGATCGCAAGGAGTTGGTCGAAGGCGCCTTCGGGATCCGACTTCGACTCGGCTTTCCTTAGTCGGCTTCCTTTCAGGACAGATCGCCGAATACGACGGGATGCCCTGGTTTCAGCGCGCCCTCTTCGACACCTCGGCTTTTCAGGAAGGGCCTGGCGCTTCCAGAGAAGTCCGACTGTGCTTTTCTTAATGTATACCGGACCTGACAGGCCCACGCGGACTGGCTGAAGCAGTGGAGACAGGACGGCCCTGCCCCCCCCCCCCCCCCCAACGCCCCCACGCCCACGCAGAGTCGCAGAGAGCTCGGCTCTGATTGCCTCTGCAGGAGTGGGCTGTGAAGATCCCGCAGCCGAAAGCGCAAGCGCCCAGCTCCGGGCCGCAGAGGTCGCCGATCCCCAAAGCAAGGGAGAACGCAGCGGAGGAGACGGAGGCGGAGGATGTGGAGGAGGCGGATGCAGCCGCAGGCACGAATCCAGCGGCTTCTGGTCACTTGCGCATGCGAGCCTGAAACGCGGAAGCTCTGACTCACATGTACTTGTCAGTCGCAGTCGCCAGAGTGTAAGTTTTCCTTCGAGAGCGGCATGCGCTCGCACAAAAAAATGATGTTTACCCCTTCAGGAACCCACTTATGCAGCTTCGAACTGTGAGGCTCACCCAACTTCAAGTTGCCGGCTGTTGCCGCAGCCAAGGCATTGCTATGCATTCTGGTATGACGTGGACAGTTCTTGGTTCAACGGTGCGCACTTGCAATGCACGGGGTGTTATGCAGCAGGCTACGACGAAGACACAGAGTCATAACAGCAACAGCATCATGGCATCGGTTGAACATTTCGAGTTTTGATGGCTTACTTTGAGTGATGGGTCCGGAACGCCCTGCAGTCATCATCGTCGTAGTCACCACCCTCACCGGCACCAGCACCAGCACCATCATCATCATCATCATCATCACCACCACCATTACCATCATCATCACCACCATCACCTTCATCATCATCATCATCATCATCACCATCATCATCATCATCATTCTCATCATCGCCATCATCAGAATCACCATCACCATCGTCGTCATCATCACCGTCATCGTCATCGTCATCGTCATCATCGCCATCATCGCCATCATCACCATCATCACCATCATCACCATGATCACATACATCTGTGGCTGCTGCTGCAACCACGGCTTCGGCTGCCTGCCTGCCTGCCTCCCGCCCGCCGCCCACCCCCCTGCCCGCCCGCCCCCCTGCCTGCCTGCTGGTGCTGTTGCCGACAGCTACCGCTTTTGCCCTGAACTTCCACCTACAGTTGACACGACTCCTGCTACGACGTCTGTTGGTGGTGGTAGAGGTGGTGGTCGTCCGTCGTCGGCGTCGTCGTCGTAGTATCAGCAGCAGCTGTGGCGCAGTGGTCGTAGCAGTCGTAGTAGCAGTAGCATTACTAGCACTAGGAGTGGGAGCCGTAGTAGTAGCAGTGTGAAGAAATGAAGAGAGTAGCAGCCGCAGCAACAACAGTTGCGGCAGCAGCACGGATGGCTTTGGCCTTCTGTGACCGCTGTTGATGAGGCTCTTGAGCGTTATGTGGTCTATTCCGAATTCCGAATGAGTCCTTAGTGACCGAAAGCGTCGGAACCTCGATACACAAACCTTGCCTCTAGCTCTGCTGTTGGCGCATCGCGAACTTGGCAGGCTGCCCTCGAAAAGTTTGGGACTGATTGGAAAGCTGCCCGATGCTTTGCGCTGCTGATCGCAGTTTTAGGTTTTGGACCTCTCGGAAGGATTTGTCTTGGGGAATCTCCCAAGGCTGGAATGGACTCAGTGGTTGAGGAGGTTGTGAATCTAATGCGCTTGCCTCAGGCGGTTATGCTACATTCTTGCATGGGGTTAGCAGCAGCACTGTCATGTTCTGCAAGCGGCCGCAGCTCTGCCCTTTGATGCTGCAGCATGTGCGAAGTTTGGCAGGCAGTCAGATCCACAAAATGCGATTGGCTCGGATAGCTCACGTGGACGCTTGCGTTTCTTGGGCATAGGTGAAGATGACAGTCCTACAATAGATAACCTTCTCTGCCGGGTGGTCGTCGCGGCAGCGATCGTGGAGTAGCCAGACGGAGAGCTCTTTCCCAGGCCTTCGTGCAAGAGCGCGGCTGCGAGTCGTTGCACCCCACTCAGATTGGATTGATGCGAGCCACACTCTGCTATTGCAGTGTCAGCCAGTGTGACCGAGCACTGGGTGTCTGCAGGCGATACCTCTGCACCGATGATGAGAGTCGGCAAGCTGTGGCAGCAAAGGAGCGGTGTGAGATGGTGCGAGTGGCACATGGCATGCGTGATGGATGATCATGAATCATGACTTCGCATCGGCGCCGCTTCGAGACGGCACGGGCTGAGGATGCAGTGAGACTGCAGGCCGTTCTGCGCCAAGATATCGGGCAAGAAAGGCAAAAACAGCCACGAAAGAGCCCGTGCAGCCAATCTACTCTTGGCCACACCGGTCATGAAGGAGCTTTGCCAATTCCGTGGGACAAGCGCCACCAATCGCGAAAACCCCGGGCCACTGCCCAACTTCTTGAGACGGCACGGCTCTTGAAAACCAGCTCGGGGTAACGATGCTGCAGGGTAGCAAGAGCGTCCCAGAAGTGTGCAGGATGCCATTCCGACAATTCTGAGGCGCGTGGGGTTTGGCTGCGATGGGGATCGTGAGGCGCTGGGTTAAATGAGACCAGAACAGCCTGCAGGTCGATGGAGCTGAACGAGAACGAGTCCGAAGTATTGGGCTTAATGGGCTATGTCCCTTCCGAGTTGTCAACTTGCCACTGCCCGATATGCAAGGTCCAGGGATACTGCTGTGGGACACTGGCTGAGTGCTGAGATACTGCCAAGTTTCTGCTTTGGTGGCGGGGGGGTCGGCCAAAAAGCCAGGTTCATCTGGCAGCCACAGCATCGACTCGTCGGAGCATCGTGCAAGAGAAGGGCCTGGAGGAGCCCCGTGAAAATGTGAACTGCTTGCGGTGCTGTGTGTGGCCTAACACGGTGGGACCTACCAAGCCCCAAAATTGCCCTATATGTCTTAGGTTCCTCTTTCCTAGACCGTATCTTTGTTAGGCGATTCTACGAGCCATGCAGATGCATCCCAGCCCTTTGGCAAGCATTTGTGCGCAATCCGTGTCAACAACTGTCATGACCGCAAGAGAGGTTTCAGCACAGTCGAATATCTCCGCATTGACTGAGACTGGGGTTGTCCCGGTTGCCGTGCTGCTCTGAAAGGTCAAGCAATCTCAAAAGCCTTAAAGGCCGGGTTGCGTTTTCGCATCGGAAACTTGTGAAGCTGAGGCAATGCATTCGTTCAGTTCAAAGCCTGTGCGGCTTTAGAGACATGGCTGAGAAATTGCTCAGGGATGGCTTTCGAAGCCTCTACGCCACCGACCTTCTGACATAAAACGGATGCAGACTACATAGATGGGTTTTCCAGGAGCGGCAAGCAATGACCCTCACTTTTGAGATAGTTTGATAGGCGTTTGTGGTGTACGTGTTCACCAAGCTTGTGCCGACACATGTTGACTAAGGCAAACCTTGCAGCCACGAGCCAGGAACAGCCGCTTGGCTAAGAGCGACGGAGGTGGCATTCAGTCGTGCCTTCCTGCGTATTTGTGTTCAGTGTGGGCAGCCGGGGCCGATTCCACGCCTAACTGCAAAAAGAAACGGTGCAAGTGCCGCAAGCCGACCCCGTGTAAATGGCCATTCTGCCAAGTAGATGTGCAAGGTCCTTGCTGGCTTCGCTGGGTGGAGGAGAGATGATTCTGAAAACGATGCGCTTGCACGTGCACCTTGGCTGAACCTTGGACATGGACGGCTTTAGCACCAGACAGAGCACAGATGCGCCGATGCATTTAGCTCGTCTCGAAGGCACGATCTCTCAGTGCTTGAGTATTGCCTGGGTGCTCTGCACAACCTGGCCACGTACCATGGAAACCAGGACGGCAACGACAGGACTTTGCTGTCGATTGTGAGACTTCAGCTTGCAGGCCGCGCTGCGCACGGCTGGCGCGGTTCGTGTGCTGAGAGACGCCGGGATCACGCCATCCAGGGTCGCTCCGCGTTTGTACCCGTGAAGCCTGAGGCCGTGCGGCTTCACCCACAGAACCATCAGGTCCAGCAGGCCAGAGTCGAAATTCTGCGAGTTTTGTGGCTCTGCGTGGTGTTCCAAGTCCGCAGGTCGGTAAGAAGACCATCCGGCTCCTGAAAGGACGCAATGCGCCGGATGCTTCAACATAGCCCCCCAGTAGTGAAAACGAGGTGCTGAACTGAACGACTAGACTAGTGACTAGCAATCCTCTATTTCCTATAGCATGCTTGGAACCCCCAGGTTCTGGCCGGAGCATCGGGCTACTGTAAGGCTGTAACTGTTTAAGTTCCGCAGCGCTCAAGTGCGTGGAGTGGTCTGCTCCGACTTTCGGCAACTGGATGGGGTCGACCTTGAGCGGCGCAGACTTCTCCATGGCCAAAGCCGTGGGATACTGTAGGTCCTGTAGGTAGGCTTAGATGTCTGAAGGAATGCTTCGGAAGCATCGCAAGCGAAGCATATAAGCCACCAGCAGCCGATGCTGCTACAACATCAGGCAAGATGCGATGCTCCTTTCAGCACTCCGTTGTGGGCCAGAGCAATTGCTTGGCACAAGTGGTTTGAGTTTGAAGCAGTTTCTGCTCTGGATTTATGGGCTGACTTGCTGTGATGGCTGGGGAATAGCCTGCTTGCCCAAGTCTGTGACCATAGCGAGCGTTTGTTGCGACAGTTGCTTCGCCTCGCAGAAAACCTTCAAAGCGATGGTGGACGGCGCCGACCGAGACAAGGACATCCGCCATTCTCCGGTGCTTTGCAAAAGGCGATCAAGAGCCGCTCGCGGCTGAGCCGGCAGGCCCTGGAGATCGTCACTCGGCACCCGGGCATTTTGGCTGCGGGGCCGGACGTGAAGGACAACATGCTCCAGGCCAGAAAATAGCAAAGGAGAAATCTTTGACTGTGCCGTCCCGTCACCGACCCGTCACATGGAAGGCAGACCTGGCCTCGAACGCCATCAATGCCGCAAGGCAAGCCGGTCCAATGCGTTCTCCATGCCACGTACATCTCGTTGTCGTTGTTGCAGCATTTTGGCATGTTGTATGTTCTCATTGCATTTTCTCCGGAGTTCTGGCCGTTTGTGTGCCAGTGCGATCTTGCCAGAGCTTGTCTGCAAGGAGCTTGGGCAATTTGTTCAGATAGTGCCAGTGAGAGCCGGCTTCGTACCTTGTGATCACCTGAGCCTCTTTGAGCCTCTTGCGATTATTCAAGTTGGTCGCGAAGAGCCGGTTCCAGCGTTCCAGCTCATCCATTACACGGGACCCTCCTCCTTTGCTTTTGCTCTCCTGAAGAGCGGGAGTTTGAGTGTCGCCTGGCTAAAAGCTCAGCCGCCACGCAAGCGAATCAGAGGACGATTTTTGATCGGCTGAATGGCTCTCGAGCAAGCTGACGTGCTCATGCTTTCAGTGCTCCTTGAGTATTGGTGCTGTCGAAAGGAGTGCACAGGAAGCCTCTCACAACAAAAATCGAAACAATCGACACGGTGCTCAAGCTGAGAAAGGGATATCCATGAGGAACTTATCAGCCCCAATCCAGCTGCCGATAGCTGCCGGATAGATCGGAATGATGATTGAACGGTGGCAGCGAGCCAACGTCTAGAATCCAGAACCAGCATCTGCCGCAAACCCTCTAGTAGATTCTAGAACCACTGCATCACGTAGATCAATCACTTGGGGCTCCGGTGCTGCAGTTGTCAACTTCTCCCGCAGCCCGCGAACCCCTTTACGCACCATCCCAACTTCACGCAGAAGCTGTTGTGAAATCCCCGACAACCTGGGAGCTAGAACGTCTTTGTTCTGGGGCTGCATTAAGTGAGCCCATGTGTGCTGGCGACTGGAGCCATGACGTGCGGTACCCAGACATATTTACTTCCTGACCAGGCATTGCCAAGAAGTCGTTATTCCGGCATACTGTAGCTGCCAGATTTCCAGCCTCTAATCAGGCGCTGGTGTTGCCCCACAGTAGCGGGCACTGTGAAGTCGGCATAGGAAATGCAGTAGAACCAGAAGTTCTGGCGCCAGCAGCTTCCAGGCCACGCCCCGGAAAGGTGGAGGCACTGCTGGTGGATGTGCATTGCTTCCGGAGACCTTTGATTCGACGAGTGTAAGTGACGGCAGGTGCCCATCGCCGGGGAGGTGATCAGCAGACGGCCGAAGGGAGCCGCATCCCGGGCCCACTACAAGGCGCCGGTGTTTTTCAAAGCGAGAGCTCCAATTCTAGCCTTCTTGCCGCCACCGCTCGACCACAGGGGCTTCTCTCCCAGGGTAGGACGATGGCTCAAAGACTGTGAAGAGTGAAGGGGCTACGGTGGGCACACGCACGATGCCTATCCTTTGTTGTGATCGAGTAGCCGAACCAGACGAGGATGCTCGCAGCTTCCTCGCATCTTCCAAGCGTCCTGTTCACCGCAGAGAGACTCTGGATGTTTCTGTGAAGGCAACTCACAAAGATGAGGGAGAGGTCGGGCGAGATATCCATCTTGACCGAATGCTTCGTGCTCTGGATGTTTTTGCGACTCGCATTGGTGGGTTGGTGGTTCTTCACGTGGCTGCTGTATCCCGAGAGAGAGACACGAAAGACACGACCAGCCATGCACTTCCATGCATAGGATGTTAGCCGGGATCTGCAGAAGATCGTGCGGCTGGATGGCTGCAGCCTCAGCTCTGGCAACAGCACACGCAGCACATGGAGCACAGCACAGGCCTAGGAAGCGGAGCCTGTACTCGTTGCCAAAGCGATATCGGCAGAGCCATGTCAGTGAACTGTCCGCTTATATCGGTTGCCCCCCGAACCTGGCATTGCCCCAGCAAGATGCGCTTGCACTGTCCAACCTTACATAGATCCAGCATCCTCGTCAATGCACTGAGCCAGGAACGGAAGGGTCGTAATGGAAAGCAAAAGCACAGTCTCAGCCAAGGCCCTGCAAAGATCAATTGGCTTTGCAAGGCGCGGCTGCCTGGAAGACTCAACGGATTATGAGTTATGAAGTTCACGTGCCTGGACCCCTGTTTCAGGCACTTCCGCTGCTTAGACGACGGTCAATGACAGCGGCTCAATTCCTCGACATTGTCTGCAATCAGAGGCACCCTCGCGCACCTTTCGCCGTAGATCGGCGCTTTGCAACAGGTTTGCAAGGAGTCTCGTTTGTAGGTTCGCTGCGAACATAGACGACGTCATGCCGTGGGGCACGCAGATGGTCGGGCTCCGAGGTTTTTGGGGAGGCAAACTGGGAGGGTGGCAAGCTTCCGAACAGCGACGCCCACTGGCTCAGATGGCGGCATAGCAGTCAACCGTCAGAAGTGCCCTTGTCTATTGTAAGTGCTCCTCCTACTCCTCCTCCTCCCCCTTCTTGTCGCCCCCAGCGGGTTAGAAGCTTGTGCTTTTGCAAGGGGTCTGCGGCCGTCAAGAAACGCTTAGCTTTTGAGATTTCTTGAAGTGTGCGCAAGTTTCATGCGGGAACAGCCCAGAGACTTCTTAACGAGAGAGTCCCGAAGCTGGGGAAACTCATCACGTTCTCGACGATACGGCAAGCGACAATCACAGACCACACATCCGATATTGCCGCAGCTTGAAGTCGGCTGGTATGCAGAGGACTCCTGGCCATGAAACCTGAGCCCGTGCCTGCACCGAGATCAGCATGCTGCGGCGCGAACTGGACGACCTCCAGCCGCAGCAGGCTCGCACCTGGAAGCTCAACCTTGGTCGAATGTGGGAATCCTTGTATAGATCGGTCATTGCAGAAGCTCGCTCCTGGAAGCTGTTTCTTCCTGTTCAGTTTCTGAAAAGCACGTTTAACAAATTTTGCGACGCAGTCATCCGTCCATCCGTCTGGAAATCGGAACAAAGTTAGTCAGCCGCGATCACTGCCAGGTGCATCACCTTCAGCAGAGTGACCTGTGGCGGCGGTTCGCCGACTCTGATGACGAGGTCCGGAGTGCTGCATCTGATCTGTGCTTCTAGGCCGTTGTAGCCTGGATTCTGGGGTGGTCCGTGTGCGCTGGAGAAGTCGCTGCTCCAGACTCGCATCTCGTGACGTTTGGTCGCTCCCTCGCCACGGTGAAAGTTGCTGTGCCGCCGTGCTGAGCTGCTCAGGACTCTGCTTGTTGAGCTGTGCACTTGCCTCCATTCTGACGACACCAGCTGCCGTCTGCGATCTTGGCCTTTGAACGTATTGGCTGTGACCGGTGGCGAGAATGCCAGGTGGTCTGCCGAGTCTGCTGAAGACTGCGTCCCTTGCCGTATCGAGTCTGTGTCCCCCATGTCCGATCGGTTTCTCATACTCAAACTCAGTGGCAGAGACACGTTTCGGCCAGAAAGCAAGCGAAACGCCACCATCTGCTGGGCTGGCTGCAAGTAGACGTTACCGCATCCTCTCCCCAACTTCCCTGCCATTGATCAACTCGACGGGCTAATGGGCTGCAAAACTGGTACTTGTAGAGTTTCAGATTGCTCTGCCTTCTGCCAGCGCGCCGTGGTGGCTGCCACAACATCTTCAGCGCACTTCAGCTGCGCTTCAGTGATTGCGTGGTGGCGGCATGCCTTTGATTGAATCAAATTGAATCGGGCTTCTTCAGCATATAGCAGCATCCAGGCCGGCAAGACATCACAAAGAGAGTAAGGCCCGGACGCGCAGCCGCCTTCCGCGCTGCAGTGGCAGCTGACAAGGACAAGGCCACTGAGAGACCGGCAAGACGACTTCTGAATGCTTCTTAGTCTGCCGCCTCCTGTCGGTCTGCCAGTCTGTCACATGTGAATTGATGGTTCCAAAGCTGATAATTAGAAGTAGCAGCGTTCAAGAGCGAAGTCGTTGCGGTTGACATGCATGTTCGTGGTGTCTTCGCAGCGCTCTCTCTTGCATGCCCACAATTGGGCGTGAGCAAGTAGACACACGACACATTTTGCAGATTGCAGAGAGTACACACGTGTTACTACATTGCTACATGTTACCAGATTGTTCTGAGAGGCAAAGGCGAGTGGTCAAACCTCCAACTAGGCTTGCAACATTTCCCAGCTACCTGCGCGTGACTATGGGATGTGGAGCAAGCGCTCCCGTAGCCAGCGTCGGACGTCCCGTGTACTTCAGCGGGCAGCGCTATGATGAGAAGCGTCCACAGGTGGGTCGGCAAATTAAATGTTTCGCATTCAGCCAAGTTCAAGACCCTGGGCGAGGCTCGGCGGAACCCGGAGTCCTACAGAACCCGTATCGTCACCATGCTTACGGACGAGGGCGACTTCGAAGTGCAGGTGTCCTCGAAGTCCGAGCCAGAGCCAGAGCCCCTGGAGAAAAAGAAGGTTACCTTCGCATTCGTGTCAGAGGCAGACGACGAGGTGGAGTTTATGCAGGATCCTGGTACTTGATTCAGTTGCGTTTGTTGACATGGCATGGCAGTCGAGATAGCAGTTTTTCCTGGACATGAGTCAGACAAGGAGCTGCCGAAGAAGAGAGTGACCTTCTCTGTGTTGGTGGACACTCACTTCTTCAGGGACTGTCGGCATAATAACACGACCATGTTTCGCTTTGTCCTCCCTTAGCCGCAACGTCCCTCTCGTCGACAACGGACCACCGGCCCGCGCTGGTGTTAATATGAGCAATAGCCAATAGTCCAGCCAGAACGCCAGCAACTACATGGTCATTTAGTTTGTGGCATTACAGCATCGCCTCTTCTGATAGATTCCCTGCAAGCGAAGGTAAGAAGGTGTCGTGGGAAAGAGGACAACTGAATCTGAACGGAACTACACTTTACACTTTAGGCTCCCGGATGTTGGTCCATTCGGTTTCTGCACAGGACGAGGATGCTCCGGCGAGGCCTGTGCAGGTTTCGGTCGCGTGGGGCGTGCCTCGCCTTCGATTATGCAGCTTTCGTTTGAGCTCTTTACCAGCTGGCGCGGTCATGTGGAGCTTTGTGTGCCCAGCTGCGACATCCATGTGTGAAGTGTTTGTTATTCCTGGAAGCGGATGTTTTCTTCAGGATTCTCCTTTGCCACCGCGAAAGGCTTTGTGGCTGCAAGATGTGATTCCAGCCAGTTGCTGCATCCGACGACTGGCAGGCGCACGCTCTCTGGCCGTGTCTCTCTCTCCCTCTCTGTGTCGCGCTGTCTCTCTCGCCCACGCTTGGCCGGTCAGCTCTGAAGTCAAGCACGACTGCTAGCAGTCGTGCCGCGGGTGCAGTCGTCAGCTCGGCCAGCTATGCCGCATTAATTGCAGTAGAACGTGAGTCACCGCCTAGCTGTATGGTGCGGGGCACTGCAGCCACTCAAGCACAGAGCCTGCAGCCCGTCGGCCTCAACCACGCATTGCCAGATTTCGCCGGTTGTTTGTCTGTCGTGTACTCGCCTGGTCGGAAGGCTCCTTCAGCTGCAACTGTTTCGAGCATCGCCCAGGTTCTGCCACGAGTCCCGAATCAGCCAGAGACGGAAGAGATGCAGGATATGCATCCTTTCTCCCAAGGCTTGCGCGAGCTTCCTGTGCTGTGCACAGAATGCACGGATGCTTGAAGAACGGCCAAATCAGGCTTTGAACACGCTGAGACGAGAATGGTAGGAAATGGAAGAGTCGTGCATACATCATGACTGGAGAGTCTGTTGGAGTCGAGCTTCCTAACCTGCCGTCCTCGCCACGTAGCTAGATTCTACCAAGTTCTCTGTGGATGATCAGCATTTTTTGTGGTGTGGCTGGAAGCGCTCGGGGAACGCCGAATAGCGCCGTGCCTCGTTTCACAGCACACGCAGCCCAACCCAGATTTTGAAGGCTCCTTGGCCAGGCCACTTGAAGACCATCAGAGTTCCCATGAGTCCCAGTTACTGTTTAGGTTGTACTGCGATGTGTTGCTGGTTATGTCAAGCCGGCGTTGAGCATCAGCTCTTGTTGTCCGAGCTTGACATTCATCCGCAAGGGCTTGCTGTAGTACTGTAAAGTATTCCGAATGTTTCTGCAGGTGGATTCCCATGTCTTGCCACCTGATACCACGCGGCAGATTGTTGCCTTTATCACCTTTATGTTCTAATTTCCTCGCTTGTGCTCCATGGTCCTGAAGCAAGCACGACGGTGTTAGCAGCAAAGTTTCCATCCTGCGGTAATGGTTATGCTTGGAGGTTCCGATTCCGAACCGCTGTGTCGGACCTTAGGAGCTCTGGAATCCGTGCTCTCCGGTGAAAGACTGGCTGGAGCCGGCTCGCCTATCGTATGGCTCTGGGATGTTCTGGGCCTAGGTACCAATCGCAGCTTTATCCAGGTGTCGCGAGTTGGCACAGCCGGCTTCTAAGCAGGTGGTGCAGGGTGTTGAGCTAGCAGCTAGCACTGCTTCTTTTGCACAGTCTCTCTGTCTGGTAATGTTAAACTGTTTAACGCCCTCTTCCAGTGGTCCTACATACACTGGTCCGAGAGCATGAAGATATATCCCATTTGGAAGAGGAGTCTGCACAATTCTCCGAGTTCTCCGAAGGCGCCACAGCTCCTGCACGTATCGCGGTGGTCGGCGACCGACGGGCACTTCAGACGTTGCAAAAGCATGTACCTTTTAGTTTTGTTGCTCATATGGCGATGCCTGTGCACGCCCGGCCCCGGATGTCAAAGTGAAGCTACAGCTCGTGTGTGACTCAAGCGAGTCACGGGCATCGGTGCGATATGAGCTCAGATCACAGCGCTTTTCTCTCGGTTGGTTTCCGAGCAACCGGAACTGCGGTTGATTCCCAAGGCAGGCCGATCCTAGGTCATCGACTAGCTAGGACGATTATGACTGACTTTTGTTTTGGAAAGAAGACATGCTTGGTAAGCACAGATCGGACCCTCTGGAAGTGGAAGTCTTGCCCTGGGAGGCGGGGGATTCCCAGGTTGCTGCAACGCCCACTTAATTGTGGAAGATGCTGCCAGGGATGTTCTGGAATTAGTATGATGCCGCCTGCAGAGAGTGGAACTGGTGGAACCAGCACACTCAGCATATGCTCCTCTGCGGCAGAAGAAATTTTATCTAACGAAATCATTACGACAGGGTGGAGGAGGAGCGGGGAGCTCTTTCGGGAAGTCTGCTCGGATGTTGGTACGCGGGAATCTGTCTATGTGCAACACGGCCTTTCGACGAGATCAATTCCTGCAAAGAGCCCCACTTTGCGAGCATGCAAAGTCTCTAGGCCGTGACTCTAGGCCTAAGTATACATCAGCATCAATATTGCATCGCACATGGTAGGCCATAGTAGTAAGAAGAGGGCGCAGCCGTAGATGACGGTGAATCCGACGACGGCCATCGTTGTGATCCTGATGATGGTGATGATGAGGGTGATGATGATGATGAAGATGGTAAGCTTCGCTTGTCACAGGCCAGGGCCGGGGCAGTAGAATCGTATCAGGGGACCATCGGGAAAGTGATGTTACAGTGCAGAAATAAGTGGCCCTGGAAGCCAGGACGGCTGGAGAACTATACATGAAATTAACATATGTACTATTGGCTCTCAAGCCTCGATTTCTCGGGGCACTCACCTCTCGGGCTGTCGGCACTCTGCCACGCCTGCTCACCTCCTCAGGCCGTTGGCACTCTGCCACGCCTGCTCACCTCCTCAGGCCGTTGGCACTCAGCCACGCCTGCTGACCTCCTCAGGCCGTTGGCACTCTGCCACGCCTGCTCACCTCCTCAGGCCGTTGGCACTCTGCCACGCATGCTCACCTCCTCAGGCCGTTGGCACTCAGCCACGCCTGCTGACCTCCTCAGGCCGTTGGCACTTTGCCACGCCTGCTGCCCTTGGCACTCTGCCACACCTGCTCACCTCCTCAGGCCGTTGGCACTCTGCCACGCCCGCTGACCTCGTCTGCCACGCCTGCTGACCTCCTCCGGCCGTTGGCACTTTGCCACGCCTGTTGACCTCCTCAGGCCGTTCACGCCTGCTGCCCTTGGCACTCTGCCAAGCCTGCTCACCTCCTCAGGCCGTTGGCACTCTGCCACGCCTGCTGACCTCCTCTGCCACGCCTGCTCA